>JXCR01141987.1:70760-138223 GCA_002079205.1 Phalaenopsis hybrid cultivar
GGGGGGGGGGGAAGAAAAATTACTTTTTAAAGAAAGAAATTTAATTTATTTATCCTCACTTAGCTATATTTTTAAAAATTTTAAATTTAACATGACCTTTGGTATTAGGGGTTAACTTTAGATAACTATATTTATGTTTCTAAATATATAGTAAACTTAAGTAAAAAATTTCAATAATAAAGGTTAATTTTAGAGATTAAGATATTTGGTATAGGAGAATAAGACTATGTTTTTCTATTTTAAGTAAAGAAATTTATATTTTTGAAATATTAAAAAATCTTAAAGGTTCATGTAAGAAGAAAAGAATTGAACTTTATGAAATCTTTAAGCTAATATAAATTTGTTAATTAAATAAATGTGAAAAATTTTTGACTTTAAGAAGAGGATAGTGAAGTTCAAAATCGTTAAAGGCTATCCAAATATAGCAATCCTCACACATAAAAAAAAAAGAGAAAAGAAAAAGAAAAGAAAAGAAAAGAAAGGAAAAAAGAAAATAAGAGATGTGAGGAGAAGCTTGAGGATATGTCTAATTAAAAATTGGCTTCACTTGAATAAATTTAAAAAAGAAGGCTTTGCTACATTTTCTAAACTTTTATTTGAGTATTAGTTTATTTATTAGTAAATATTTATGAAGTTCTTTTTCATATGAATACTTTAAGTGACTTTAATATGACAATTTGAAATTTTTCTTGAAAAAAATAGAAACTCAGAAATCTTGGACTTGATTGCTGGATATTCTTACACCTTTAATATTAAGTGAAGTTGTTTTGAATTTTTCGTAAGTTATGCTATTGTATTTAATGGACTAAGATATGAAAATCTAGGAGTTAAATTCTTTACCATAAGTCATATTTTTATATAGTAGAGAAGTTGCTTGAGGACAAATAACATGTAAGTTTGGGGGATTTTGATACACAAAAAATATATGCATTTTTAGACCCTTATTTTATACTCATTTTTGGTGATATTGCACTTTAATAGAGGTATTTTTATGCTTTCTTGCAGGTTATTGATTTTTAGGACTTGAAGCAAAAAGAATAAAATTTAGAGTCAAAATGACATTTTTGATGAATTACTAAGCGACGACAGCGCCAAGAGCAGTGCTGATGACGCCAAGAGTAGCGCCGACGGCGCATACCAACAGAATAGATGGTGAATTTTACTTAGTGTCGACGACACCGTTTGACAGAGAACAACAAATTAAACTGCAGAACACTGGCGCCGACGATGCCAGAATGGGCGCCGAGGCACCAATGTCGGTTTAGCCCCTGTTTATAAAAGATTCGACGAATTTGGACACTTTTTGAAGAGTTTTTGGACGCACCTATTGGAGAACCGACTCTAGACTTTATTTGGGGCCAAAATTGATCAGAAAAGTGACTCTTCCTGACATCTCATCGTCTCAATTCAACCTTCTACGCATCACACATTTTTTCATTTTTCATTCCACAACCATTTAGAGTCCATTTTTCTTATAATTTAGAGTTTTGTGGTGAGATTAAGTGTGAATTCTTCTCTAAGAGTGTTGGAGAAGGAGAAAAGTAGGAGACATCTTCTTCCTACATTTCTTAGAAGAAGCTACAAGGAATTTTCTTTGAGAAAGAGTTTTAGATAAGTGTTGTTTGTTTATTAGTGTTGTATGAACTTTCTTTTGTATATGAAATTTATGTTTTGTTGTATATTTCTCCTGAAGTCTGAGTAGTTTATTTATCTTTCTCCCTACTTTGAGATATGGTGAAATGGAGAGATAATATAGATGTGTCAATATTAAAATATAAAATAAATTGTGATGATTTTTCAACTTCGAACTTAATTTACTTTTTGATCTGGCCAATTAAATTTTTAAAATGTGTTGTGAAACATATGATCCGGGAAATGGAGTATGAGTTCTACAACTGAGTGAGGATCACATTTAATTTCATGAAGCAGAATTTTGTTCATGGAATTAAGTGCAAATAAATATAAAAATATACTTTGTTCGGTGTAGAATTGAAAAATCTTTAGGGTGACAGACTAAAATCCCCAATTCGGTTTTAGTGTTTAAAAATTAAAGCGAGAGTTAGCCTTCAGGTGAAGGGAAGTAAGAGCTCTCGTGTGGGAGCCAGTATCCTCCTAGCATAGCCACAGATTTAGGGACTAAACCTGGGATTAGCCAATGATTTTCTATAACACTGTATCAGAGAATAAACTGCTCCTATTTGGTACAATACATATTAGAACCATTTATCTCATCTCATTTTACCAAAACCTCATTGTAGTGGGAAAATGTTTTTTCACATAAGAAATCTTCATCACATAAACATCGAAAATCTCATTGTAGTGGGAAAGATGTTTTTTCACATAAGAAATCTTCATCACATAAACATAGTTTAATAGTTTAGTAGTTACTATTTAAAACTTTGCATTTCAGTTTTGTTATTAGTTAAATAATTCAGTTTTGATAATATCTCAACATTCAAAATTAGTGACAGTAATTTCATTTTGACTTTCTGTGAATTTCCTAGTAAATTTATCATTTCAAATTTAAACCTTCCCTGTGGGATCAATATTTGGGGCTTAAATATAAAGTCCTTTATTAGTTGATAACGATACGTATACTTGTGTAGAATCCCAACATTATTTGCTTAAATTTCTTATTCATAAAATATTGCATCAAGCTTTTGGCATCGTTGCATAGCGAAGTCAACTATATAATTTTACACAACTATATTCTAGGGATCACTTGGTACCAGAATAGTTCGTCGCCTAGGAGCCAAAACTGGATTGGGATTGTTTCAGTAGATCAACTCACCTGTTTGAAGACTTGTTTGAATAAACCAGAGGCAATTTGAACACAGTATATTGGAGGAAAGTTAAGTAAGCTAGAACCTTTTTCTATATTTTCTCACCCTATTATCTGTGGGATTGACATTTCAGACTTAAAAAAATTTAATACTACTCTGATCGTGCACTTGCGTAATCCACACAAGCTTTGAAGCATTTGTTAGGGTTCAAGCTTTTCTAGCACCGTTGTCGGGGATACGATAGTGAAGAATTTAGAAGAATTTTAGTTGAACTATTAGGACATAGATTTGAAAATTTTTAATATAATTTTGTTTTTGTTTGTTTTACTATTTTTTTGTGTGTAAACCTACAAGTGAACCTTTAGTTAGTGAATGCATAGAACAAGACAACATAACTTGAATCTTACAACTCAGAAATAGAGAGAACTATTATGAAAATTAGGAAATAGACAAAATATTAACAAACTTAAAGAAGAAATAATGAATAATCAACACATTAACATAAATACTAAAGATTAATTAATGAAAATCATAATAAAGACTGTTAAGAGAATATGCTAATTCTATAAAAGTTGAAATTCATATAAGTATTCAAACTCTTTCTATAAAAGAAAATACTTTTGAACAACCAATTTTGGGGAACCCCGTCCGAGGATCCAAACTTACGTATGGCAAGTTTCTTAGAATTTTGCGCCACATTTTGCTATAATGAAGTTTCCAATGATGATGTTAGGCTTAGGCTTTTTCCCCTTTCCTTGAGGGCAAAGGCAAAATGTGGTGAACTCATTAGCACCTGGATCTATTAGAACATTGAATGAACTAGCCAAAAAATTCCTAGCCAAGTTTTTCCCACCTTAAAAAAATGGTGAAATCAAGGAATGATATTACTTCTTTTTTCCAACATGAGGGTGAGTTGATATATGAGGCTTGGGAAGGATTTAAGGAACTTCTAAGGAGGTGCCCGCATCATGCTCTGCTCATTAGATGATTGCAGAGACTTTTTACAATGGTTTAATAAGATCCCTTAGATCTATTATTAATTTTGCCACTGGTGGTTTGCTCATGTTGAAGCCATTTGATGAGGCCTATTATCTAATTGAGGAGATGCCTATTAATAAATTCCATTGGCCTGCTAAGAGAATAAAACCAAAAAAGGTAGCTAGTGTACATGATACTGATGTGCTTTCGATTCTAACTTCTCAGATAACAGCTATATTTAAAAAGTTAGGCTAATTTGGGGTGCATCAACCTTATGTACCACTAATAATTGAGAAAAATTCATTTAAAAAATTGGGTGAAACTAACACTTCATCATTTGAGACTCTATATGCGATAAATAATTAACTTGACAATCCTTATTCTAATTTCTAGAACCTAGGTTAGAAGAACCACCCTAACTTTAACTAGAATAACAATTATGGTGGAGGAAACAAAAAATGGGGTAATAATCAAGAAAATCCTACTGAGAATTGGAATAATCAAGTTAATTTTAATTTTAAACCTTCCTATCCTTCTTGATTTAACCAGAATCCACAATTTAAAGAGAAGAAGTTATCGTTAGAGGAAGTTGTTTACAAATGGGAAATCATTTGTAGAGTCAAGGTAATACTATAAGAAATCTTGAGAACCAGTTAGGGCATATTTTTAACTTGCAAAGCAATCAAACTCAAGGAATTCTTCCTAGCAATATCTAGGTTAACCCTAAGGAGAAGAGTAACGAGCACGTCAAAGCTGTGAAGTTAAAAGGTGGAAAAGAGTTGGAAGATGTACTTCAGAAGAATCTTGAGTTGGAGAAAGAGCATTTAAAGCTTCAAAAATGTAAGGAAAATATTTCCAAGGAATTAGATAAACTTGTTTCACTAACTCGGATAACTTAGAAAAACCTCCACCCCCCTTTCCTTGAAGATTGGAACAACTAACACTTGATCAAAAATTTTTTAGATTTCTAGATGTTTTAAGAAGATGACAATGAATATTCCTTTTGCTGAGGCTCTGAAGAAAATGTACAACTACGTAAAGTTCATGAAAGACATCCTCAACAAAAAGAGAAAGTTTGAAGATTATGAGACAGTTACACTTAGTAAGGAGTGCAGCTCTATCATTTAGAAAAAGCTTCCTCTGAAACTTAAAAACCCTGGGAGCTTTACTATCCCTTGTGCAATTAGAGAAAAATTTTATGACAAAGCTTTATGTGATCTTGGAGCAAGTTTAAACTTTATGCCATTAATTATCTTCAGAAGATTAAGATTAGAAGAAGTGTAACCTACTACCGTAACCCTTCAACTGGCTGATTGATCGATCACTTATCCTAAAGTGGTTATAGAAAATTATTCATTCTTATTAAAGTGGATAAATTTATTTTTTCTGTTGATTTCATTGTATTAGACATTGAAGAAGATAGAAAAATTCTCATCATACTAGGTAGACCTTTTCTAGCCACTGAACAAGCAATGATAGATGTGTAAGAAGGTGAGCTAACAATGAGAGCAAATAATCAGAAGGTAACTTTCAATATATTAAAATATATGAAGTAGCCTTCTAAGGAAAATAAAAATGCATGTTTTCAGATGGATTAATTTATTATTTGTGTAGTAGCAATTTATGAGAAAATTATGAAATTAAATTTGTTGAGCAAGATTTGTATGAGGAGAATATTTTAGAATGTCAGGATGAATCTGCTCTATTGATTGCTGATAATTCAGAAGTTGTTTAAGAGAGTTTTGAGATTCATGATACAACAGAAAATAGTAAACCTCTTATTATTTGTCATTAAAAAGGAAATTTTAACATGACTAGATGCAGGTCTCATCTATCATATATCAGATAGTGCATAGTTTAGTCATATCCATTGTGTTCCTAAGAAATGAGGAATGGCAGTGTATGTTAATGAATAGAATTAATTAATTCCAACTAGACATATCACTAAGAGACTCATATATATTAATTATCAAAAATTAAATTCTACCACTAGGAAAGATTACTTTTCTTTGCATTCTATGGATCAGATGTTAGATAGGCTAGCCGACCAACCATATTTTTGCTTTATAAATAGATATTCTGGGTATCATCAAATACTTATAGCTTTAGAGGATCAAGAGAAAACAATGTTCACAAGTTCTTATGTGACTTTTAATTTTCGTAGAATTCCTTCTGGGTTATGTAACACACCGACAACATTTCAACTATATGATGTTAATTTTCTATGATCTAATAGATAAAGTGAAAGAAGTTTCATGGATGATTTCTCTGTGTTTAGCCCTACATTTGACTCTTGTCTGAATCATCTTGCGCATGTGCTAAAATGTTGTGAAGAGACTAACCTTGTTCTTAATCGAGAGAAATACCAATTTATGCTCTCAGGAGGAATTGTTCTAGGGCATAAAATATCTGTAAAAGGCATGCAAGTAGACCTAAAAATAGTTCAAGTTATTGAAAAACTGCCACTACCCACTAATGTGAGGGGAGTTTAAAGTTTTCTTGGACATGCTGAATTTTATAGACGATATATAAAAGATTTTTCTCAAATCACCAAACCTCTATGTTATCTCTTGGAAAAGGATGGTCTATTCAAATTTCATCATGAACACTTAAAAGCCTTTAATCTATGAAAGAGAAGTTAGTCACTGCTCATATTATTGTCTCACCCGATTGGAAGAGACCATTTGAATTAATGTGTGACGCAAGTAACTATGCTATCGGTGCAGTTTTAGGATAATGACATGATAAAATATTTAAGGCTATATACTATGTCAGCAAGTCTCTTAATGAAACTCAAATTAATTACACTACTATGGAAAAAGAGCTTTTAACGATAGTCTACGCTTTCGATAAATTTAGATATTATCTGATTGAAACTAAATACACTGTTTACATTGACCATTCTGCTATTTAATATCTGATGTCAAAAAGGACGCCAAGCCCAAATTAATCAGATGGTTCCTTTTAATGCAAGAATTTGATATTGAAGGAGTAGATCATAAAGGTCTAAAAATCAAATAACGGATCATTTATCAAGATTTAATCATGGAAATTCTTGTGCTTATGGAGAAGAGATTAATGAGAATTTTCTTGAAGTGCAACTATTATCTAATACAAAATGACATATTCTACAGTATGTGGACATATTTAATTATATAGTTAATAATATTATACCCTGTGATATGACATACCATCAACGAAGAAAATTTATTCACGATATCAGATATTATTTTTGGGATGAACCGTATTAGTATAGGAAATGCAAGGATTAAGTGATGAAGAGGTGATACCCATAGAGGAAACTCTTAAAATTATTCAAAAATATCATGACTCAAAATTTGGGGGAAATTTTAGAGTTTATAAAACTCCTACTAAGATTTTACAATCTGAATTTTACTGACCTACTCTATTTAAGGATGTGAATATATATACAATCTTGTGATTGATGCCAGAGAGTAGATAACATTTCTAAGCGCAATGAAATTCCCCTGAATTTCACTTTGGAGATTGAAATCTGTGGTGTCTGGGGTTTAGAATTTATGGGACCCTTTGTACCTTCATTTGGTAATATATATATTTTGATAGCTTTAGACTATATCTCAAATAGATTGAGGCAGAGACTCTACCAAATTGTGATGCTAAAAGTGTTGTTAAACTTTTAAAGAAAAATATCTTTAGTATATTTGGGATACTATAGTGATCATTAGTGATTGAGGGAGCCACGTTATAAATAGAAGAATTGAGGCATTAGTTACTGAATATGGAATTAATCATCGGATTCCCACATCATATCATCCTCAAACTAGTCGTTTAACAGAAGTTTCTAATTGAGAGATTAAGAGGATCTTAAAAAAACTATCAAAACTAATATGAAAGATTGATCTTTAAAATTAGATGACACATTGTGTGCCTACAGAACTATATTTGGAATGTCTTTATATAGGCTCATATTTGGGAAAACTTGTCACTGATCAGTAGAATTAGAACATTAAGCATATTAGGATGTTAGTTCAATTATAATATGAAGGAAGCTGGTGAGAAGAGACTACTACTATTAAATGGACTTGAAGAAATTAGGCAAGAATCTTAAAAAAATGCTAGAATTTATAAAGAGAAAATGAGGAAATGACACAATCAAAAGATTCTTGAGACTAGATAGGAGGTTTTTTTTGTTAATTCTTAATTAAAACTATTTCCCATAGAACTTAAGGGTCTATTTGGGGCAACTGCAGCTTATCCAACTTATCCAAATATGCAGCTTATCCTGATAAACTACTGATTAGCAGCTTATCCTGATAAGCTAGCTGGCTATTTGGGGCAACTGTTCGAAAATAGCTGATTTGCAGCTGCTAGTGGATAAATGATCACTCTGCCCTTGTTAAGTAATGTTGTTTGTAGCAGAACTGTCTTGGCAATATATTCGATACTACAGAAGAAGAAAATTAAATTATATTTTTGAGACTGTATCTATGTTTTGAATCTTCTTATTTTTTATCCATAAAAGCCTCATCAAAACACTTTCATCATGCCTAATGAACTAGGCACATTTTTTCATTATAATATATAAGATTGGAGATGAAAAATATGATTTGATGCAACATTGGTCATTGGAAACTAACGTTTGTTTAGCCATTGTGCAGATGTTATGGAGAAGACTTGGTGCAACTTTAAGCCAGAAAATACTTTTTGGATACATACAAACAATTAGCAATTATAAATCTGATCAATAAAAAATTCATTTGAATTTGAACTGACTATACATAAGATTAGAAATCATACATATAACATTCAATTGACATATCAAACACCTAAGGCGTACCGATACGATTGAAGAATGCAAAGGAAGTAGGGCACAAATCCAGGATGAAAGAAGGATACATTGCAATTTCGGGATGAACAAAGAGGAAGTAGGGCGCAAACATGCTTGCCTTGGTCGGAGCGGTGCGAAAGCATGAGAAGATGGGAGTTTCAGCAGTCTCTATAAAAGTCACGAATGAGGAAGTCGTGATCCCTTCGTTGCCATCCCAGTGAATCGCCAGTCAATGATTTTGGTCGAGCGAGAGAAGGGTCTCAGGAGAGACGAGGGTAGGCGGGTAAAAGTCACGAATGAAACGCGGGCCATGGGGTCGATCTGCAACTGCGATTATTAAAGAATAAAAAACGTCATTTTTAAAAATAAATTTTAAACACACTTACCAAATGGGAAGGCAACATTTTGAAAACACCTCCCACACTTATAAGCTACCCCAAACAGGGCCTAAATCCAAGTGGTCAGAACCATTGACTGTAATAAAAGTTTACCTTTTTTTGTGTTATTGATATTAAAGATCCTAAAAGGGATAGAAAATTTAAAGTTAATGGCCAAAGACTTAAACCCTATTTAGGATGGGAAAGACCGCTGGTAAGTGAGATTTTAATGTTGGGTCATCTCATGTAATATCTGGAATTGTCAAGCTGATGATGTTAAACTAAGTGCTTCTTGGGAGGCAACCCATGCCGTGTGGTTTGATTGTGATTTTTTGTTGTTGTGATGTGGTTTGCCTATATATTTAAATGTTAATTTTTGTGTTTGTGTGTGTTGATTGTGATTGTGTGACATGAGAAAGCTAATCCTTGGTCTTCTCGTTGTGACTAGACTTTAGTATGACTGTTGGAGGTAGTAGAATCAATGTTATCCTATATACGTAGTTCTCAATCAAGCATGAGATTTTCTAGAGTCATGCTAAGTATAGGCATAGGACTGTTCCATAGCACTTCTTTAGGTCTTATTTATGACATGGTTCTTTTTTTAATGTTTCAACCAACCAACTATGAAAGGGGGCTAGAAAATATTTCTTTTTGTTGAACTGACAAATATTCATATTTTATTGGGCAAGTTGACACTTAAGACTGAAAACACATAAGCCGATCTTAATATTATAGGTGTTACCTAGTCCAAAAGGTTTTCCTTACAAATTATATGTAAAGCAACCATCAGTTAATGGAAGGAGATTCCGATGGAGATTAGACTATATAGAATGGTGATTTGATGAGAAGGGGGATGAGTAACTCTCATTTATCACCAAACTAGGATTTTGTGTTTGAACTTATTTTGTGTGATTTAAGATTTGAGGAGGAGCAAATATTGCATATTATATGATTGGAACAAAATACTGGCCTTGCGCATTTGAGCTAGTAGCCCTGGCGTTTAAATGCTACAAATCATACTAGCGCCTAGGCGTCATAACATTTGGGCACCAAGACCTCAGACAAAAGGATCAAGGACTTGACACCACTATTGCAACACTTAAGTGCCACTTTCTTCTTGGTGATAAATTGCCTAAACCAGCCATGTTTAGGTCATTTTCTCGACTCCTCCTCCTCGACTCTTCTTCAGCGATAGAGAGGCGATACCTAGGGCTTCTCCATATCTTCCATTTTTGCTTGATTTGTGTAGCTTTGGAGAGTGTAAATCATTTTTATGAGCTAAATTCTACTTTCTAAGCTTGGTTTTTCTTTTTCTTATAGAAATTTTTTGAATTTTTTGTGATTTGGAGATTTCTAAGGGGGAGCTTGATTAAGCCAATAAATTTCATATTGTGTGCATCCACCATCACTTTTTACCTCATTCCTGTGTCTTTCCATCATCTTTACTCTTCCATGGCTCAAAAAATCAAAGGTAGTTCTTCATTTAACAGAAAGAAATTTGTGGGCTCCAAAGCTCAGGAGCGTTACAATGATCATTTGATAGTGAAGAAACAGATCGTTGAGAAGGGTTTTATTAGCTTTGGAGGAGCACTAGAGAGTATGATTGTAAGACGTAAGTAGGAGGCATTTTGCTACACCACTTGTGTAGTTGTGGTTCCGTTAGTTTGGGAGTTTTATGCCAACCTACCTGATGCCTCTGCAGATTCGACATATGTGAGGGAGAAGTGAGTGGCTATCTCACCTTCATGCATTAATGCAATATATTCTTTTGAAGATTTCCATGATTGTTGCTATTCAAGTTGTACCCCCACTGATGCATTCTTGGAAAAGGTTATTTATGAATTAGTCAGTCGTAGAGGAGTATGGAATGTTAAAAATGGAATTAAAATTAACTTTCCTGCTAAGCAAATGAATGAAATAGCTTGTGCTTGGTATTATTTTATTTCTTCCAAAGTACTTTTTTTGATGAATCTGAGTAGAGTAACTAGAGATCTTGCTTTATTGAATTTCTATGTAAAAAAGTTGAAACCAATCGATGTTGGTTCCATAACTTACTATTTTATCATAAATACCTTTCATGAGGGAACTGCAAATGGTTTGGGGCATCCCTCTACTATGTTTGCTTAGTACCAGCGTGTTGGAGTACCTTTTAGTAGTAGAAAGGAGATACTTCATTCCTTAAAGCTAATCTTTAGTAAGAATATAGGTTTACATAGGAGAAATACATTTTTTAGAGGAGTTAAACAGTGAGGTTTTCATCAGCCTCATGCTTCTATTCCCTACTACTCTGAGAGGAACATTTGAACAATAGTTACAAAGAGTAGAGGATAACACTTATATTTTGCATGGTGCGGTGTATATATTGCATGAACATTGCTCTCATTTAGATTGGCAAAATAAATGGCAATATGATTATCATGCCAATCTCTATGCTGTTGAGTTAGAGATATATTGGAGGAACCAATGGATTAGCGGGGACAACTCAATGGAGTTCCCAATTTGTCCTCCATAGCAATTATATGAGAAGAGCCAACCAAAGGAGGAATAACCCGAGGATGAGGAAGATTCAAATCATGATGATTAAAATGCCGATAATGATAATGAGGAGGATGAGGATTGATTTTATATAGGTTTGTTGCTGTTATGTTTGTGGATTTATTGGACTATGTTTCTTGTTATTTGGTGCCACTACTGTTGTACTCTTGTATTCAATTTTTATTTTGTTATTGTGAGCTCATTCCTATTTAATTCGACATTCATTGATGTAGTTTTATTTCACCCCTGTTAGCTTTGATATACTTGTTACTTCATATATGTGTATTGTGCTTAAAATTGCTGATTTTGTGATAGAAACATATGGTAGGAAATGTGTCTGTGCTTTTTCGCTGCTTATATTCTTATTTTAAAGTATGCTATATGCTAAAAATTATGTTTCTAGGGAGAAAAATCATTATAACAACTTAAATTTATTGGTCCTCAATAACATATATTTGAACTGTTATATTTTTAAATTTGAGGAATGTGGAGTTAATCTGTGATTACAACAATTTTTGAGAAAGGAAAAACATAGTTTTCTTATTTTAAATTCTATGTAAATGAAATTAGACTAGAGTTAACATAACTTGTAATTCAATTAGTATAGAAAAATGAATTGCTTATTTATTTTTGCAAAGAATTATATTTGTGAAATTAGGTATTCTTAAATATATATTTATTAAGAATTGAGTCTTTATAAAATCTTTATTTTGAACTAGTATTTATTAATTTTTTGCAAGCCTAAAAAGTGAACGAGTGTGGTTGGTTTCATTTAAGGAGGTGATAGTAGAATTCATAATTATTAAAAGATCATCTAGATATAGTAATCCTCCTAAAGTTGTGCTAAGGATTAAAATATACATCCTAAAGCAAGAAAAATGAAAAAAAAAAGAGGAAATGAACAAAATATTGAAAGAGGCAAAGCTTGAGGAGAAGCCTTATCAAAAATTGGTTTCATTAGACCCTTTTTAGAGTTGAAGCTTTATTACATTCTTAAGCTTGCTTGTATTTATGGTGTACTAGTAAATCTTTTTAAGTAGAGAGCTTAAATTCTATTTTTCTATCATCTAAGTTACCATAACTAACAAGTATTAATTGTTTTTTAAAATAAATAAGAAGTCATGTTTTCTTGGTTGAATTATTGGTTTTTTAAACACTAGGACTATGCTTATTTACTAGAGTTAACCTAAATATACACTATAAATTTATTGAGGCAAATTTGGTGATAGTTTTAAGGAAACTCACTTTTTCAAATTAAATTAGTTTGATATTAATATTCTAGCATTACTTGAGGAGAAGTAACTTTTAAGTTTGGGGGATTTTGATGTGTGAAAATATTGCATAATTCCATTATATTTTGCACATTTTTTTGGATAAAATTGTACTTTAAAGAAAGATATTTTTTGTTTTTCTTGCAGGAATAATATGTATTAGGGGTGGAGCGAAGAGGAAGAGACATGAAGCAAAAAGAAGGTGAAATGGAACAAAAAGGAAACAAAATGGGCTGGGGCCTTGACGCCAAGGTGCCAGCCCCAAATCTATGCAAAATAAGAGGTTGGTGCCTAAGCATCAGCCATTGAGTGCCAAGGCCCTAGATCTAAAGGCCAGGGCCTTGGCAGACTAGTTGAGTGCCCATGCGCCATAATCGATATGGGCACATTTATAGCAGTTTGATCCATTGTTCATAGCATCATTTGGGGGCGGACCAGAGGCAAATTGAACAAAGTATGTTTGAGGCTATTTAAAGAAGACTTAAAGAGTTCTTAAGGGGGCTTTTGAAGAGGAAGGAATTGAAAGTTCTACTGATCTTAAAATAGTTATCTTTTGAGTAGAGGGCTTGCTCTAGGGTAGAGAGAGCAAGTTTAATGTAGGGAATTGGTGAGGATCTGAGTGTTACAGTGATGAGAGTCTATAGAAGAACTGTAAAGGCTTTTGTGGAGCATTCTCAATGTTGTATTGAGGAATGAAGATAAGTATTTTTGTGTTTAAAGTATTGTATTTTTTGTAAACATATTGTTATGTAGATTCTCTTGATTTTAATGAAGTTTTGTGGTGTTTTCTCTATGTTTTCTGAGTAATCTTCTCTACCTTTTCCTTGTGGTGATACAATAGGATGTGCAGGAATGTGGAAATGGTTTTATATTGCCTTTAATCTTTCAATGTGATGATTTTCCTTCTGCATTTCATTTACTTATCATTTCGGCCAAATGATTTGTTAAACTACGTTGTGAACCTATAATGACTCATGAGAACTATGACATGAAAAACTAGGAAAATCATGTTGAACTATAGGTAAAAAGCAAATGTACACTATAAAAATATACAAATGTTAGGAAAATAATCATTTTTGGGTTCAAAATGGGGCTTAAAGAAATAAGGCCACTTTAACCAAACTTCTTCATGCACTCGGAAGAGGCTAAACCAGAGAATTATTCATATTTGTCACTAGCCACATTTTAATTTGCATTTTCTCATTTATAAACTCCACTACTATCACTGCAAGGGTAGGTAGCTTTATCACCTAAATATCACCAATTAATAATTAGAATTTTAGTATAAGTAAACTTTAAACTTAATTGCATTGCAGTAGGAACTGTTAACACAACTTAAATTTTTTTTAAATTCCAAAATGAGAACGAGTTAAGTAGTCTAGAATTTTTTCCTAAATTTACTCACCCCATTCTCTGTGGGATCGACATTTCAGACTAAAAAAAAAATCTAATACTATTTTGATTGTGGACTTCCATAATGCACCTGAGCATTGAAGCATTTGACAGGAGCTAGATAGTTTGCTCGGGGTTCCATGGACCCATCCTCTCAAACATTAAAGCACAAAATCTACTAAGCTATGAAGGTAATCGACCTAACATAAATAGAAATCACTTAATCATCAACCCATGTGTTGCATCTTCCAAAGCAATCTAGCAGATTCAAAGCTAAAGTAAAGAAAATTCTAAACTCCTATGAATGTAACCAAATAATAAAAGTGATTAGAGATTATACTTGTCAAGAGTATTGATAGGAAGCCTACAATAAAGAAGAGGAAGCAGATGACATAGTTACAAATCTAAATTACCCTATAAATGACTTACGATTTCATATGAATTGGAAAAGCCTCTAGAATCCTGTACCGTCCTAGGCAACCACATAATCACAAAATAAATGCTAGGCCAGACATACTACAAAGCAAGAGTACTTTTCTCGGGAAATGTAGTATGTATGCAGTGAGCTAAGACATTCTAAGCGTGGAAGCCCTATTAACATGCTTAGGGGTAATATCCATACAGTTGTGATTGTTTTAAAACTAATTTGATGGCCATACAGAAAAACTAGTACAAAAAATAAATTAAAAGATATTAAAAACTTAAATATTCTAGTACTAATATACATAAAAAATAAATATTTTAAAATTAAATTTTATAACAGAGATTTTATCCTAATGAGCCTAGCCATGACGTGACAATATAATCCAAAAGTGAAAAAATGCGTGAACACAAGCAATGTCCTAAAAAATAAACACTCAATATAAAAGAATAAAATACCAACAATGTTGTCGAGTTGGCTACAATCCTAGAAAAAGAATGCACCCAGACTTCACATTTACATGACCAATGCTGAAACTATATAAAAAAGGTACAATCTGAAATTAAGTTGAGGCACAAGCAAATAGCTCATGATTCTCTCCATGCAATCCTTGCTCCAAGCTCTGAGAGACATGAAGACAGTCTCTAAAGTAGTGGAGGGACTTCGGCGCTTACAAGCCTAACTAGGAAGTTTACAAATTTTAGCTTTAGGAACTTAGACTTTAGTTCTAGATTGTAGCCAAATGGAGGTACAAGAATGTTTATACTTTATACAATTCTTTTATATTAAAATTAAATTCTTTTTTATATAAAGTATAAACATATTGGGTTAGCTTTAGAAAGGGTCATTCTTGGTATGCTAGAACTTTTGCCATGACGAGTCAATGTTTTTGGGTGTGGTGGGGTGAAGATGGGTTTCTTAAAAGTGGTGAACTTGGGACAAGAAGCTGAATCATGTGCAAAAGCCTTACATATGACACAAGCATTCAATTTCTATTCATACTCAACTAGTTGTAAAAGATATTTTCCCTTAACAAAATTCAATAACGAATTAGGGAGAGTTGTAGTAGAGATTTGCACACTCACGCAGATGAAATTGAGATGATTGCCTTTAGTAGTAAGTAGGTTAATCTCCATGGGATGTTGATTTTATTGACAATTTTTGAAATACCTTTTTCACTTCAATAACAAAGAGGCAAACTAGGTAATATAATCCAAACATGCATATCCTTAAAGTCATCTTCGATGGGTTTAAATTCAAAAGTCCATTTCTTAAAGATAAATGGTCTACCACTTATGAACCAAGAATCAAAAAGTAAAACCATGCCTACATCCTCAACATATGTAAACTTAAACAACAATAAACTTTGACAAGAGATATGAGATTGATTGTATCTCGCAAGTCCAAATATTCCCAATGGCTTGAAGAAAATTATCATAAATGGGGCATTTCCCAATAACATAACCAACGAGGGCAAGTTTTCATTGCTGCAAACATTCCTTAATTTCTTCATGAGAGGAGATGATTCGATCTTCAGTAGAAGGTATGAAGAAGAGATTGAAGTTAGTAGAAGGGAGTTGTGAGGAGAGCATGTGTTTTAGGTTACAGAAAGGAGGTTTTCTCTAAATAGAAGAGACAGAGGACTGGTAGGGGTGTAAACGAACCGAACACGAACGAACAAAGCTTGTCTTCGTGTTCGGTTCGTTTAAAATTTAGTTTGTTTGAAATAAGCTCGTGTTCGTTTCTTAACGAACGAGCCGAACACAAACCGAACACGAGCTGTTCGCGAACGACGAGCCAGTTTGACATCCCTAATATTAATATATAAAAATAATATTATATATTAATTATATAACTTATATTATATAAATATNGTGTTTGGTTCGTTTAACTAACCGAACGAAAAAAATTTGTTCGCATTTGTCTCGTTTACTTATCGAACGAATCGAACACGAACTCATTGACGAACCGAACGCGAACTGTTCACGAACAACGAGCTTTTTTGACAGCCCTAAGGACTGGGGTGGGTGGAGGGGGTTTAAGAGGTGGTCGAACTCTCACTGTAACAGGAGAGAGAAAGAGAAATAAATCAACCAAAACTTGGTATGGTTAGGGAAAAGAAAAGGAAGAAAAGTGGCATAGAATCAGGGTACAAGAAGCCCCCTGGGGATTAAGAGGTAGGAACCATACCAAAGGTTGAACCCTCACTGTAACAGAAGAGAAAGAGAAACAAATCAACCAAAACCCGGTAGGGTTAGGGCAAAGAAAAGGAGGAAAAGTGACGTCAAATTGGGGGTATAAGAAGCCCCCTAGAGGAGAAGAGACACATATGAATTGAGTAACATTCTACTCTTGCATCGTACCCCTTTTAGAATCCTTTATATACCTACCACGCAATTCCAATGTATTAACTTGAGAATCCCAAACATCAATTTTTATGTACAAATCACCCAATTCCTAAATTTTTAAGATGTGATGTAAAAAATTGAAATTTAAGTAGTTAATATGTTTGTGAATAAGAATCTGGTGGGCAGGATGTAAATCTCACTTTTTATTAATATTTGAGCTAATTTCATCTCATGCACCCCTCATATTTGAGATTTTGAACCAAGAAGGCCTGTGATGACCTTCATAGTTTAAGCATCCCTCGAATTACTAAAACCATATTTGTAGCCTCCTTCCCCTCTAACTTCTACATTAATTTAAGGTCTACGCGAAAGACGGACAAAATTAGATTTTCTTTATCTAAATAAAGGAGTACGTTAAAATAATGATTAACTTAATTTTTTTTAATAATATACTCGACATTAATTGTTGAAAAAAATTATCAATGATAAAAATGACACTTTTTTATAAGTGCCAAATCACAAATAATACAAAAAAAAAATGATCCACATATTTTCGTTTGGAAGCTGACCGAATAAAATGATAAATGTTGGTTCACAAATATCTTAAGTAAAGAAATTGTTATTTTTTTTTTGGAAGGTGTTGGGCCACTTCTTGTCATGTAGGTTCCACCGTGATACATTGATATTGATCAGTGTTAATAATAGTGGAGTCCACTTAACACGTGTCGTCCTACCATTAAACTTCGAATGCATCATTCAAAGTCCTGATGTAATATTTTTGCTCTTGTTATGCGCCAACTGTAAAAAAGATAGTTTCAAAATTCAAATACCCCAAAACGTTAATTTTTAAAAATAATAATTAAATTGGCTAAAAAATCATTAAAACCATAAGATTTCTTAAGTAATGTGCAACGAAGTTGGCGATGAAAAAGTAAATGTAATCACACCGTTAACTATTTTAAAAATAATTATATATTTAAGATTATATTAAATATAAAAATAATTAATTCAAAAGATATAATATCATATAAAATCCAGATGTGCTTTGCCCTTTCCACATCAAGATCCGCGTCATCATACGCACAAATCCCGCCAATCGCAACTCACCGAGTACGAGGAGAACTTCCCCAATCAAATCAATTTTCTCCGAATCGACTTCATTGATCTAACAAATCGAAATAAAACGAGAAATAAATTCCCAAACTCCAATGTTATTCAACATCCAAAATATTCCCTAACGCCAATCATCAAACAGAAGTCATCAAAATCTCAATCAGAAAGAAGAAACAGAAAAAAAAAAAAAAAAAAATAAAACCGATNTTAGAATGTTTTCCTAAATTTGCTCACCCCATTCTCTGTGGGATTGACATTCTGGACTAAAAAAAAAATCTAATACTACCTTGATTGTGGACTTCCATAATGCACTTGAGCGTTGAAGCATTTGACAGGAGTTAGATAGTCTGCTCGGGGTTCCATGGACCTATCCTCTTAAACATTAAAACACAAAATCTGCTAAGCTTTGAAGGTAATTTACCTAACAAAATTGGAAATCACTTAGTCATCAACCCATGTGTTGCATCTTCCAAAGCGATCTAGCAGATTCAAAGATAAAGTAAAGAAAAGTCTAAACTCCTATGAATGTAACCAAATAATAAAAGTGATTAGAGATTATACTTGTCAAGAGTATGGATAGGAAGCCTACAAGAAAGAAGAGGAAGCAGATGACATAGTTAGAAATCTAAATCACCCTATAAATGACTTAAGATTTCATATGGATTGGAAAAGCCTCTAGAATCTTGTACTGTTCTAGGCAACCACATAATCGCATAAAATAAATGCTAGACCAGACATACTACAAAGCAAGAGTACTTTTCTCGGGAAATGTAGTATGTATGCAGTGAGCTAAGACATTCTAAGTGTGGAAGCCCAATTATCATGCTTAAGGGTAATATCCATACAGTTATGATTGTTTTAAAACTAATTTGATGGTCATACAGAAAAACTAGTACAAAAAATAAATTAAAAGATATTAAAAACTTAAATATTTTAGTACTAATATACATCAAAAATAAATATTTTAAAATTAAATTTTATAACAGAGATTTTATTCTAATGAGCCTAGCCATGACGTGACAATATAATCTAAAAGCGAAAAAAATGAGTGAACACAAACAATGTGCTGAAAAACAAACACTCAATATAAAAGAATAAAATACCAACAATGTTGTCAAGTTGGCTACAATCCCAGAAAAAGAATGCACCCAGACTTCACATTTACATGACAAATGCTGAAACTATATAAAAAAAGGTACAATATGAAATTAAGTTATGAGGCACAAGCAAATAGCTCATGATGCTCTCAATGCAGTCCTTGCTCCAAGCTCTGAGAGACATGAAGACAGTCTCTAAAGTAGTGGAGGGACTTCAACGCGTACAATCCTAACTAGGAAGTTTACAAATTTTAGCTTTAGGAACTTAGACTATAGTTCTAGATTGTAGCCAAATTGGGGTACAAGAATGTTTATACTTTATACAATTCTTTTATATTAAAATTAAATTCTTTTTTTATATAAAGTATAAACATATTGGGTTAGCTTTATAAAGGGTCATTCTTGGTATGCTAGAACTTTTGCCATGACGAGTCAATGTTTTTGGGTGTGGTGGGGGTAAAGATGGGCTTCCTAAAAGTGGTGAACTTGGGGCAAGAAGCTGAATCATGTGCAAAAGCCTTACAGATGACACAAGCATTCAATTTCTATTCATACTCAACTAGTGGTAAAAGATCTTTTCCCTTAACAAAATTCAATAGCGAATTAGGGAGAGGAGTTATAGTAGAGATTTGCACACTCATGCAGATGAAATTGAGATGATTGCCTTTAGCAGTAAGCAGGTTAATCTCCATGGGATGTTGATTTTATTGACAATTTTTGAAATAACTTTCACTTCAACAACAGAGAGGCAAACTAGGTAATATAATCCAAACATGCCTATCCTTAAAATCATCTTTGATGGGTTTAAATTCAGAAGTCCATTTCTTAAAGATAAATGGTCTACCACTTATGAACTAAGAATCACAAAGTAAAACCATGCCTACATCCTCAACATATGAAAACTTAAACAAGAATAAACTTTGACAAGAGATATGAGATTGATTGTATATCGCAAGCTCCAAATATTCCCAATGGCTTGAAGAAAATTATCATAAAAGGGGCATTTCCCAATAACATAACCAACGAGGGCAAGTTTTCATTGCTGCAAACCTTCCTCAATTTCTTCATCAGAGGAGACGATTCGATCTTCAGTAGAAGGTATGAAGAAGAGATTGAAGTTAGTAGATGAGAGTTGTGAGGAGAGGATGCGTTTCAGGTTACAGAAAGGAGGTTTTCTCTAAATAGAAGAGACAGAGAAGGACTGGGGCGGGTGGAGCGGGTTTAAGAGGTGGTCGAACTCTCACTATAATAGGAGAGAGAAAGAGAAATAAATCAACCAAAACTTGGTATGGTTAGGGCAAAGAAAATGAAGAAAAGTGGCATAGAATTGGGGTACAAGAAGCCCCCTAAGGATTAAGAGGTAGGAGCCATGCCAAAGGTTGAACCCTCACTGTAACAGGAGAGAGAAAGAGAAATAAATCAACCAAAACCAGCTAAGGTTAGTGCAAAGAAAAGGAGGAAAAGTGACGTCAAATTGGGGTAAAAGAAGCCCCCTAGAGGAGAAGAAACACATATGAATTGAGTAACATTCTACTCTTGCATCCTACCCCTTTTAGAATCCTTTATATACCTACCACCCAATTCCAATGTATTAACTTGAGAATCCCAAACATCAATTTTTATGTACAAATCACCCAATTCCTAACTTTTGATAATTTGATGTACAAATTGAAATTTGATAAGTTAATATGTTTATGCATAAGAATCTAGTGGGTGGGATGTAAATCTCACTTTTTATTCATATTTGAGCTAATTTCATCTCATGCACCCTTCATATTTGAGATTTTGAACCAAGAAGGCCTGTGATGACCTTCATAGTTTAAGCATCTCTCAAATTAGTACTAACCATAATTGTAGCCTCCTTTCCCTCTAACTTCTACATTAATTTAAGGTTTACACAAAAGGCGGACAAAATTATATTTTCTTTGTTTAAATATAGGAGTACGTAAAAATAATAATTAACTTGAATTTTTTTAATAATATACTCGACATTAATTGTTGAAAAAAATTATCAATGATAAAAATGACAGATTTTTATAAGTTTTACATATCATATTTGTCTCCATCGAGAGTGGTTCGGTAATAGGTAAACCCTCACTGTAATAGGAGAGGGAAAGACAAATAAATCAACCAAAACCAGGTAGGGTTAGGGCAAAGAAAAGGAGGAAAGTGACGTCAAATTGGGGGTACAAGAAGCCCCAAGAGGAGAGAGACACATATGAATTGAGTAACATTCTACTCTTGCATCCTACCCCTTTTAGGATCCTTTATATACCTACCACCCAATTCCAATGTATTAACTTAAGAACCTCCAAACACCAATTTTTATGTACAAATCACCCAATTCCTAAATTTTTAAGATGCGATGTAAAAATTGAAATTTAAGTAGTTAATATGTTTATGCATCCCTCATATTTGAGCTAATTTCATCTCAAATTGAAATTTAAGTAGGATGTAAATCACACTTTTTATTAATATTTGAGCTAATTTCATCTCATACATCCCTCATATTTGAGATTTTGAACCAAGAAGGCCTATGATTACCTTCATAGTTTAAGCATCCCTCGAATTAGTAATAACCATATTTGTAGCCTCCTTCCCCTCTAAATTCTACATTAATTTAAGGTCTACACAAAAGAAAGACAAAATTAGATTTTCTTTATCTAAATATAGGAGTACGTAAAAATAATGATTAACTTAAATTTTTTTAATAATATACTCGACATTAATTATTGAAAAAAATTATCAATGATAAAAATGATAGTTTTTTATAAGTGTCAAATCATAAATAATACAAAAAATATGATCAACATATTTTCGCTTGGAAGCTCGTTGAATAAAATGATAAATGTTGGTTCACAAATATCTTAGAGATATTTGGTAAAAAAATTATAATTTTTTTGGAAAGATGGTGGGCCACTTCTTGTTTGTGGGTCCCATCGTAATTGACGCCCTACCATTGAACTCCGAATGCATCATTCAGAGTCCTGATGTAATATTTTTCCTCTTGTTATGCACCCACCGTAAAAAAGATAGATTCAAAATTCAAATACCCCATAACATTAATTTTTTAAAATAATAAATAAATTGGCTAAAAAAATCATTAAAACCATAAGATTTCTCAAGTAAAGTGCAACGAATTTGGCGATTAAAAAGTAAATGTAATCACACGATTAATTATTTTAAAAATAATTATATATTTAAGATTATACTAAATATAAAAATAATTAATTCGAAAGATATAATATCATATAAAATCCAGATGTGCTTTGCCCTTTCCACATCAAGATCCGCGTCATCATACGCACAAATCCCGCCAATCGCAACTCACCCAGTACGAGGAGAATTTCCCCAATCAAATCAATTTTCTTCGAATCGACTTCATCGATCTAACAAACAGAAATAAAACGAGAAATAAATTCCCAAACTCCAATGCTATTCAACATCCAAAATATTCCNGCCAGTACGAGGAGAATTTCCCCAATCAAATCAATTTTCTTCGAATCGACTTCATTGATCTAACAAACAGAAATAAAACGAGAAATAAATTCCCAAACTCCAATGCTATTCAACATCCAAAATATTCCCTAGCGCCAATCATCAAACAGAAGTCATCAAAATCTCAATCAGAAAGAAGAAACAGCAAAAAAAAAAAAAAAAAGTAAAACCGATCAAAATGTCAGATCACATTATCTCTAAAATCATCCCAAATCGCCAAATCGCTCATCACCTGTGCGCCGTAACAAGCGTTTCAATGAATTTCAACGCATGCAACCTCGGAGCAACTTTATCATTCTCTCGGCCTCTTGCCGATCGGATATCGCCTTTTGCGCATTCTCAAATGAAACCTGGAACCAAGCATTTGAAACTTAGCAATCAATGGATAAAGAAAACGCATAAGAAGTTGTTGGCTTAGGGTTCGATCGGGAACGCTACGTTTCTATAAGAGCGATATGCGGATAACAGGTCATAGATGATGGTAGTGGAAACAAAAAATGCCGCGCCGGCAATGGAGGAGACGAGATATATGTCTGCTTTNATCGATCGGGAACGCTACTTTTCTATGAGAGCGATATGCGGATAGCAAGTCATAGATGATGGTAGTGGAAACAAAAAATGCCGCGCCGGCAATGGAGGAGACGAGATATATGTCTGCTTTNTTTTCTATGAGAGCGATATGCGGATAACAAGTCATAGATGATGGTAGTGGAAACGAAAAATGCCGCGCCGGCAATGGAGGAGACGAGATATATGTCTGCTTTCATGTTGGAACAGAACCGCCTGATCGAGAAGAGAACTGGGGAGTTGGATCGATGGCCGGAACGATTAAAAGCTTGCTGCCGATTCTATTCGATTTGACCAAGCGGCCGAAATTTATAGCCTTGTTGGCCGAAAAAGGAGGGAATTAAATTGTGGGTTGGGTGCAGCGGTGTATTAACTCGCGAGGATTCGTCGTTAAAAGCTTGCCTTAGGAGGACTGTTAGTTTTTATAGAGCCCGTCATTATTTTGTGGCGTAAAAAAAGGCTGTCAAATTTACGTTTGGGAGAGCATTGTATTTGAGGAGAGATTATTGCGTGCGGACACCGCATGCATCTCTGCATGCGGTGTTCGATCCTGGCCGTAGATCACGGTGATCTACGGTCAGGAATATTTCCGGTTTTTAAATAAAATAAAAAATTTTAGGTGGGGCCCACCGAAATACATCAGGACCGTAAATCANTTTTTTTTTTAAATAATAATAATAATAGGACTCTGATGCCATTGAGGGAAACTATCCATACTCTGCATATATGGAAAGTTCTCCTATTTCAAATCACTATCCTAAACAGATACGGAAATATATATCTATTAATAAATTCTTTGATTTCAATTCAATTTTATAATTCTAAGAAAATCAAGTTAATTTAAAAAAAAAAAACTTCAAGAGTTTTCAAATGATTTTATAAAGAGAATTTAGTGTGAATTGTGAAATTATTAAATTGATCAAATTAATAAAAATTGTTTGTGATGTATGTAAATTTTGTTATATATATATATATATATATATATATATATATATATATATATATATATATATATATATATATANGAAAAAAAAAACTTGAAGACTTTTCAAATGATTTTATAAAAAGAATTTAGCGTGAATTGTGAAATTATTAAATTGATTAAATTAATAAGAATTGTTTGTGATCTATGTAAATTTTGCTTTACATATATATATATATATATATATATATATATATACACATNAGGGTGATTTTCGGCAGCTAGTTCCTATTAACGAATTGTGTTTTTCTCTAGCCTTTAGGACCTACTTTGACCCTAAGTTTTCACTTCTGATGGCGTTACACACATTTGTTGGTGTCCTTGCTAGTAGGGGTGTAAACGAACCAAACACGAACGAACAGAGCTTGTGTTCATGTTCGGTTCGTTTGAAATTTAGTTTGTTTGAAATAAGCTCGTGTTTGAAATTGTTTGTGAAGTCACTGTTCGTGTTCGTTTCTTAACGAACTATCCGAGCACGAGCTGTTCGCGAACGACGAGCCAATTTGACATCCCTAATATTAATATTTATATATAATATATTATATTAATTATATAACTTATATTATATAAATATATAATATATATTAGTATATATCTAATATAGTATATTAATATATTATTATTATTAATTTATTATATATTATAATTTATAAAATTTAATTTTTTAAAATATCATAAATTTTTTATATATAATTATTTTAAATTATTTTATATTTCAAACAATAATGATTCGAACACGAATGAACGCATCACCATTCGTGTTTGGTTCGTTTAACTAACCGAACGAAAAAAAATTGTTCACGTTCTTCTCGTTTACTTATCGAACGAATCAAACACGAACTCATTAGCAAACCGAACACGAATTGTTTGCGAAAAATGAGCTTTTTTGACAGCCCTACTTGCCAGAGATTCTTCGGCGGGGAATTCTTTTAAAAACATGGTGTTTCCACAAACATTTCAAGATTCTCTTCAAGATTCGGGCGAAAACTCTTTGGAGAAGAAAGCTGGCAAAAAAAGATTGGTAAATCTGCCCTTTATATCTTTGAGAATAAATGCTCTACTCTTGCGGTTTCTTATCATTTGGCGTTGGTAGGTAAATTTCTGTACGATCACCCTAAATTAGATCTGATTCGGAGAGACTTTGAAAATTTCAAACTTAAGGGTAATTGGAAGTTGGGGCCTTTGGATGACTGACACATTCTTATTCAGTTGGAAAATGAGGAAGATTATGCATGATGATTTGCTAGAAAAGTCATTAGGGTGGACAATCGAGTGATGAAACTGTCTAAATGGTCAATTTATTTTGATCCCCAAACATAACCCCTAATAGTTCCTGTATGGATCCGTTTTATTGGGCTTAAATTACATCTTTTCAAACATGAAATCCTTTGTTCTTTGGTGGTTGTCTTTGGTAGGCCCCTTAAAATGGATTCTCTTATTTTTTTCACTTACATGACCTACTTTGGCTAGGGTTTTGGTGGAAAGAGACATTACACAGACTCCAACTTAAGAGATTTGGATCGGCTCCTCTCATAATGGGTAATGACAGAAAGCTATCTTGGAACAACATCCTTTTTATTTTACTAATTGTAAATTGTTTGGGCATTGGAAGGCTCAATGCTTTCATCTCCATCACGAGCTTAGAAATTCTGAAGGGACAAGGGTAGGTCTACATGAGAAGGAAAATGAAACGGTTACTTGCATAAATAATAATGATGTTGGGAAGGATAAGGGTGAGCCAGTAGTTGATGATGGTGAGCCTGTAGTTGGTGATGTATCCTTTGATAAGGAGGTAAAAAAAGTGCAAGGAAATGATGACTTTGTTGGGAAGGAGATTGGAGGGGAAGAATTTAACATAAATCTATTTTGGAAGGTGCTTTAACAAACTTGGAGGAGGAATGGATTATTCAGAAATCCAAAAAGAAAAAAAAAAGAGCCAATAAATTGAGTCACATTAGTGTGGAGAATAGCCTACCGAATGAGGAAGGTTATTACTCTGAAGGGACTTGTCAACAAACCCTCACTAGAGTTTCTAGGAGTGGAAGATTGGGGAATCATGTTTAAGATTTTGATTTGGAAAATTAAGAGATTGGCTCACCCGCTTTCCCTTAATAGATTAAAATTTTTGTGTAGGGTCTACAAACTTGACATTTTTTACTATTTTGGAATTTTCAGTTAATGTTATTATGGAGAAGCTTCTTCTAAATTTTAAACATTTTAATGTTCTTAAAAACTCTTCAAATAAAATTTAGGTGTTTTTGAAAAAGGTTATCAACTTTTCACTTCTTTATGATGATGCACAGTTTATTCATGCTCATTTTGTCGGAGATGATTATAAGGGCTGGGCTACTTTTTTATATGCTAGTATTATTTACCAAGATAGGCTGGAGCTATAGAGGAAGGTTGTTGCTATTAGTGAACTCACAAAGGATAGATGGTTTATTGGTAGTGACTTCAATATGATACTAAATTATTCTGAAAAAAATGGGGTAAGAGGTTTGACTCTCTCCTCTTGTCCAAATTTAATGATATGGCAAAGAGAGGCCAATTTATTTGATTTGGGCTTCTTGGGCCCTAAATTTACCTGGATAAGAGGGAAGTTAGTGGAGAGATTGGATAGAATATTCACCAATTAGGATTGGCTCAATTCATACAATGTCTCTAAGGTTTTTCATCTAAATTGTGCAGGCTCTGATCATAGATCCTTGCTACTATCGTTTGATCATTTCTTTAAACCTTCTGCTTATCACTTCATATAGTTTAATATATGGTCTTCCCACCCCTCTTTTCTTGTTTTTATTGAAACTATGTGGAAGCCTTTGCCTTTTGTGGGGAATGATTGGTACATCTTCTGGAAGCTGCACAAATAAGTTGCATCAACTTAGAGAACATGGAACTTCAATGTTTTTGGGGATGTCCATCCAAATGTTGTTAAGCCTAGGAGTAGTGCTTTGATGTTGTAGTTGAGATGCTTATTGGTCCATAAAGAACTATTATACGCGATACCCGACCTACTTGGGTTATCTATCCCAATGCTTATGGATGAACTCTTTGAAATTTTAAATAGTTATATAATTTTTAGAATCTTGATTTTAACGCAATGAAGTGCTACACACTAGGATTTTATGTAAGTATATGCATTGTTCAACTGATATCGGACTAATGAGTCCAGATTTTTGATCCCACATGAAAGTCTGTGATTTTAGACCTGAGAAAAGTTATAATCTTCTGTAATGAGTCTTAGCCTGGAAGTATAGTTGATCTAAGTTATGCTTGTTAATCCTACGAAACTATCGCTACTTATATCGAATTACTCTTATATTAACTTTTCTAAAGCTAATTAAATTGAGGAAGATCAAGAGATAAACACCACCCCTCCCTTATAATGACATAAATAATGTGTATTGGAATGGAATACTTAGAATAGAGATTGTAGTAAGTGAAAAATAGGAGCAAATCTCTTCTTTACCCTCTTTCGAGTGCATAAAGAAGTTTGGTTCAAACTTGGTTAATGTTTCTGTCTGTCACTCTAAAAACTCCAATTTGAAACTATGAAAGGCTATTTCACTATCTATTCTCACTACCCTATGCACTGTTTTTCCTTCACCCACTAGTGCAATGTGACTTCTCCTAGTTTTTAAATTCGTAGCTCTCTCGAGTCATTATGGATTCACAATAGATTTTAACATATCACTTGACCAGAATAATAAGTAAATTAAGAACAAAGTAAAGCCATCACTTTAATGATTAACAACCTATTCTAAATATAACCAAATATCCCACACATTCTACTAATTCATCACAAGAGAAGGGTATAAAAGATCTACTTACAGTGCATGAAGAAAAGACAACAATTAATCATTTTAGAATAAAGCAAATTCAAAAAAAAAATGAATTTACAACAATTACAAGATAGTGTAAAATGAAACACTTAACTTTCTCACTGAGAAAAGAAGTGAAAAATCCTCCCCAAGTGATCTACGAATGTTCCTTGCACTGATAATAGTATTCATTTACAATATTCTCTCAAATCTCTCAAAGAAAATGCAGAAAAAAGTAAACCCTAGGTCTAAACTCTCCCTTTTTGCACCCTTAGACTTTCTCTAAGTCTTCCACATTGATCCTCTTCTCCCTTTGAACTACTACGCTTGCTTCTTAAATTCTAATTGTGTGCATAATCAACTGAAAAAAACATCTCGGACAGTTCTAACCTTTAGGCATCGATGGACTGGCGCTAAGGCACAACTCTCTTTGTTTTCTTGGATATTGACTGGCGCCTAGTCGCTGCTGGACTGGCACCAAGGCCCCATCCATATTCTCTATTTGCTGGATAAGTTGTGAACGTAGGTGCTATTGAACTGGACCGAAGGTCCCAGGGAAGAGCGCCTTAGCACCCAAGGCTAGTGCCTAAACGCTAGTGTGCTAGAAGCTCCCTATTCCCCAAGGCTTCATTTCTCGTTTGTTTCAATCCAATTTTGCTCCAATCATCCTTCCTGTTATACCTGCAATAAAAATACAAAAAAAACACCTTTCTTTACAGTGCAATATCTTGAAAAATAAGTATTAAATGTAAAGAAAATTGAGCATGCTACAAGATATATCAAAATCCCCCAAACTTAAACTTTACTTGTTTTGAAGTAACACCTAGAATTTCAAAAATCAAATTTGTTGAATTGTAGTAATGGGCTTCATTAAGATTTCCCACAATTTTGCCTCAAGAATATCACTGTGCAGAAATTTTAGTGAATAAGGCTAGAACTAGGGTATAAGAATATTTTGTATTCAACTTATGAATTAGGATTTTCTATCCATTTCTAAATTACTTGCAATTTGTCAAACTTGGGATTCCTAAAAAGTTTAAGAGACAGAATTTTAACCACTTTACTAGTAAAAACTTAACTAATAAGATCAAGCTTAAGATTGTATATAAGTTTTCTCTTTTAAGAAGGTTCAAGTGAGACCAAATTTTAATTAAGCTTCTCCTTACTTTTCATTTCTTTTACTTTTCTTTTACTTANTTGAATTCGGATTTTCTATCCATTTCTAAATTACTTGCAATTTGTCAAACTTGGAATTCCTAGAAAATTTAAGAGACATAATTTTAACCACTTTATTAGTAAAGACTTAACTAATAAGATCAATCTTAAGATTATATATAAGTTTTCTCTTTTAAGAAGGTTTAAGTGAGACCAAATTTTAATTAAGCTTCTCCTTGCTTTTCATTTCTTTTACTTTTCTTTTGCTTATGCTTTACCTTTAAGAACATTTTTCAATTCTTTCTACTTTTATGTGAGGATTACTATATCTGGATATACCTTTAATAGTTTTGAATTTCACTATCCTCCCTCTTAAATTCAAAACCCATCAATTCCCTTCACTTGAAAATTGTAAATATTAGCTTGAAAATATGTTTTAATGGAGGCTCAATTCTTATAAACTGTAAATTTAAGAAACTTAGTTTTTCAAAAATAAATTTTTTTCCTACCATAAATAGTAAAATCATTTTCTTATTGTCTCCTACAAAATACCTTAACTCTAAAACAATCCTATAAAAAATTTTAACAAAGTCTTCGAAAACATCCCCAAAATTAAAATTATAGCATCCTAAAGGTAACAACACATACCACAAAATCATTTTAAAGTTATATTAATTTTATAAGTAAACTACTGAGGAAAAATAAAGTTAATTTTTTTTATGGTTCATTCTAACTCAGAATCGTAAGGCACTAAACCTTCAGATTTTGAACAATGCACGCAAAAGGTAAAAATTCAGAAAATAAATATACTATAAAGATATAATAATCATTTTTTTACTTTTTAGGTTTTCTCAATTTTTATGATTTTTTGATTTTTTTTAAATATTTATATTTTAAGAATTAAACAAATGCTGATAAAGAAAAATTCTTCTAAAATAAATCTACAGCTCAAATAAATTTTCTAAGTAAAAAACTTTGTTACTTCCCCAGCAACAGTACCAAAAACTTGACCCGACTCGCAATTATGCAGTTATTTAAGTTACGAAAGATGACCAAAAACTTAACCTATTTTAAAGATGGCCGAAAAATTGACACAGTTTATATTTAACAGCTAGTGTGCAAAATAGATATATTATAAAATTTAGAATTGATTAATGGCTTGCACACTAATGGTACTATGCAAGTATACATATTATTTCAAGTAATATAGATTTTCCTTTTAAAGTCTCAGTATCAAACCCACAGTGAAGGATAGGTTTTCTATTTCAACTTAGAAAAAATCTACTTAAACTGCAAATGAAATTTATAGAAAAATAATATTGAAGTATTTGTAAAAGGTCATTAAAAACTAAAGTTTGACATATCTAAAAGCTAAAAGTGAATGCAAATTTTCTAAATTTAAAATGTGTCTAGGAGTTTGAATATTATAAAAAAGTATTTCCTCTTGCAAAGAGATTATAATCATTATAGGAATCAAATGCTTGAAGTTAAAAATGTGGTTTTGTGACAAATAGAAGCTTACCTATTATTTACCCTCTCCCGAGTGTATAAAGAACATTGGCTAATATAAAGTTAAATTCCTAATTGATATGGTTATGTTGAGTAGATTCTAGTCCATCACTTCTAGATTACCCAATGTGTCCTCCCTATAGGGCTAACCATCTCTTAAGTTCTAAACTAAAGACCAAATTGGTTAAGGTTTTAACCTGTCACTCTAGAATCACCAATTCTATGCCCATCAAAATATATATTTCTATATATTTGCGCTCCCCCTTGGACTTGACTCCCCTCCATCCTAATGGTTAGTGTGGTACCCACTAGTTGAGTGAAATTATAGCCCTCCCAGGGCATTATGTTTCACAATGGATTTTAACATTACAAATGACCAATATGCAAAGTAAATTATGAACCAGTGAAAATATCATCACAATTTTTGAATAAAAGAAATCTTACATTAAAATTCAATATCCTTAAAAATGAGTAGAAAATGTATATATAAAAGCAGCACATTTTAAGGCGTGTCACACACCGCACACACTCATCCATAGTACTCACTAATCTTACAAACACCCAACAAACTTAACGACAAATACTAATTGGACTTACTACCAAAGCTTATATGATTATCAGAAGTAGTTAGTGATCCTAGATGAGGAAATCTTTGATAAATTGATCTCATAGAGCTTTACATCAATCATTTGTTTTTCAAATTTTTAATTACACTTTTAATTATAAGAAAAATTTTAAAATTTCCTACAAATTTTTATATTCTTCAAACACCAAATGGAAAAAAACAAAAAGATGGTGGTTTATCAACCACTTGAGAGAGAGATGTCAAGATTATATTTGGTGCTTTATGATTGAAAGAGATCGAAATAGACAATAGAGAAAACATACATTTCAATAAAGAAGGTTGACAAAGTATTACATAAAATTATATAAAAAAAAATGTAGAATGTGTAATAAAAGTGAGCTAAGGAATAAATGGAATCAACTAAAAAAGATTGAAAATTGTGAAAAGAGTTAAAGAGAGGGGCAACTGGTTGTGACCCTGTTAAGAAAATATTTGATGTGTCAGAGGAGTGGTGGATAAAAAAACTTTTAGTTAGTAGAAAATATTATAGAAATTTTTTTTTTTCTCATATTAATTGAACTATGATTTTATCAGTTGTAGATCATGCCCATTGTAAAAAACTTTAGGATTTTTGGCATAGACCTTGAGTTGAACATGATACTTCATTATATAATTATTAATATTGTAGCTACTAGCTCCAATGTTTATGCTCCAACACAGGACTTCTTCTATAATATGAATGAGCTTGAATATGCTCATTAAAATGTAGTCCATGAGAAAGAACGACATGAGAGAGAAGAGAGAAAACNGTAGTTCTAAACTCTCCTTTATTGCACCCTTAGACTTTCTCTAAATCTTTCACATTGATCCTCTTCTCCCTTTGAACTGCTCTGCTTGCTTCTTAAATTCTAACTGTGTGCATAATCAACTGCAAAAAACGTCTCGGATAGTTCTAACCTTTAGGCATCGATGGACTGGCGCTAAGGTGCCACTCTCTTTGTTTTCCTGGATAATGACTTGCGCCTAGTCGCTGCTGGACTGACACTAAGGCCCCATCCATATTCTCTGTTTGCTGGATAAGTTGTGAACCTAGGTGCTATTGAACGGGACCCAAGGCCCCAAGGAAGAGCGCCTTAGCACCCAAGGCTAGTGCCTAAGCGCTAGTGTGCTAGAAGCTCCCTATTCCCCAAGGCTTCATTTCTCATTTGTTTCAATCCAATTTTGCTCCAATCATCCTATCTGTTATACCTACAATAAAAATACAAGAAAAACTTTTCTTTACAGTGCAATATCTTGAAAAATAAGTATTAAATGTAAAGAAAATTGAGCATGCTACAAGATATATCAAAATCCCCCAAACTTAAACTTTACTTGTTTTGAAGTAACACCTAGAATTTTAAAAATCAAATTTGTTGAATTGTAGTAATGGGCTTCATTAAGATTTCCCACAATTTTGCCTCAAGAATATCACTGTGCAGAAATTTTAGTGAATAAGGCTAGAACTAGGGTATAAGAATATTTTGTATTCAACTTATGAATTAGGATTTTCTATCCATTTCTAAATTACTTGCATTTTGTCAAACTTGGGATTCCTAGAAAGTTTAAGAGACAGAATTTTAACCACTTTACTAGTAAAGACTTAACTAATAAGATCAAGCTTAAGATTGTATATAAGTTTTCTCTTTTAAGAAGGTTCAAGTGAGACCAAATTTTAATTAAGCTTCTCCTTACTTTTCATTTCTTTTACTTTTATTTTACTTATGCTTTACTTTTAAGAACATTTTCAATTCTTTCTACTATTATGTGAGGATTACTATATCTGGATATGTTTTTAATAGTTTTGAATTTCACTTTTCTCCCTCTAAAATTCAAAACCCATCAATTCCCTTCACTTGAAAATTGTAAATATTAGCTTGAAAATATGTTTTAATGGAGGCTCAATTCTTATAAAGTGTAAATTTAAGAAACTTAGTTTTTCAAAAATAATTTTTTTCCTACCATAAATAGTAAAATCGTTTTCAAGAAACTTAGTTTTTCAAAAATAATGCATGCAAAAGGTAAAAATTCATAAAAATAAATATACTCTAAAGATATGATAATCTTTTTTTTTCTTTTAGGTTTTCTCAATTTTTATGATTTTTTTGATTTTTTTAAATATTTATATTTTAAGAATTAAACAAATGTTGATAGAGAAAAATTAAAATTAAATTCTTCTAAAATAAATCTATAGCTCAAATAAATTTTCTAAGTAAAAAACTTTGTTACTTCCCCAGCAACAGTGCCAAAAACTTGACCCGACTCACAATTATGCAGTTATTTAAGTTACGAAAGATGACCAAAAACTTAACCTAGTTTAAAGATGGTCGAAAAATTGACACAATTTATATTTAATAGCTAGTGTGCAAAATAAATATATTATAAAATTTAGAATTGATTAATGGCTTGCACACTAAGGGTACTACGCAAGTATACATATTATTTCAAGTAATATAGATTTTTCTTTTAAAGCTTCAGTATCAAACCCACAGTGAAGGATAGGTTTTCTATTTCAACTTAGAAAAAAATCTACTTAAACTGCAAATGAAATTTATAGAAAAATAATATTGAATTATTTGTAAAAGGTCATTAAAAACTAAAGTTTGATATATCTAAAACCTAAAAGTGAATGCAAATTTTCTAAATTAAAAATGTGTCTAGCAGTTTGAATAATATAAAAAAGTCTTTTATCTTGTAAAGAGATTATAATCATTGCAGGAATCAAATGCTTGAAGTTAAAAATGTGGTTTTGTGACAAATAGAAGCTGACCTATTATTTACCCTCTCCCGAGTGCATAAAGAACATTGATTAATCTAAAGTTAAATTCCTAATTGATATGGTTTTGTTGAGTAGATTCTAGTCTATCACTTCTAGATTACCCAATGTGTCTCTCTATAGGGCTAACCATCTCTTAAGTTCTAAACTAAAGACCAAATCGGTTAAGGTTTTAACCTGTCACTCCAGAATCACCAATTCTATGCCCATCAAAATATATCTTTCTATCTATTTGCACTCCCCCTTGGACTTGACTCCCATCCATCCTAAGGGTTAGTGTGGTACCCAGTAGTTGAGTGACATTATAGCCCTCCCAAGGCATTATGTTTCACAATGGACTTTAACATTACAAATGACCAATATGCAAAATAAATTATGAACCACTGAAAATACCATCACCATTTTTGAATAAAAGAAATCTTCAAACCATTCTAATCTTATACATGATTAATTCTTATTGAAAGGAGAAATATAGAGAAAACTACTCAAAATTAATGACGATAACACAACCAAACACAAACACACACACGCGCACACACACACACACACACACACACACACACACACACACACACACACACACACACACACATATATATATTAAAAACAAAGTTTACACAAAACTTAAATAAAAATACAAAGTAATTATCTTAGACTTCTCCCCAAGCAAATCCTTTGAACTTCTTTTTCAATATTCTTCCTCCAAAACGCACCAAAACAAGACTTTACTCACACACCCACACAAGATTCACGCCAAGACTAGACTCTCACCACCACTACTCAAGACACCCACCAACAACTCTTTATTTTTAGCAGGACAATGACTCTATTAAATCAAGCTCTCAAAATAACCTAGAGTCACTTAAGGCACCTCTTCAAAAATCATCCAAATTCAATGTAACAATGTCCCACCATTTCTGGAGCCTATGCACCAACCTTCTAGAAGTCCTGGTAACTACTTGGGTCCTAGGCTTCAAGTCAACTTTTGCTCCATTTGACAACATTTTGTTCCATTTGACCTCATTTTGCTCCGGTTTTACTCCTTTTCCTCTTTAAGCTCCATCTTTTGTACCTGCAATAAAAAAAATGCAAAATATCTTACATTAAAATTCAATATCCTTAAAAATGAGCCAAAAATGTATATATAAAAGCAACACATTTTAAGGCATTTCACACACCTGACACACTCATCCATAGTACTCACTAATCTTACAACACACCCAACAAACTTAATGACAAATACTAATTGGACTTACAACCAAAGCTTATATGATTATCAGAAGTAGTCAGTGATCCTAGATGAGGAAATTTTTGATAAATTGATCTCATAGAGCTTTACATCAATCATTTGTTTTTCGTCAATTTTTTTTCAAATTTTTAATTACTCTTTTAATTATAAGAAAAAAAATTTAAAATTTCCTACAAATTTTTATATTCTTTAAACACCAAATGGAAAAAACAAAAAGATGGCAGTTTATCAACCACTTGAGAGAGAGATGCCAAGATTATATTTAGTGCTTTATGATTGAAAGAGATCGAAATAGGCAACAGAGAAAACAATCATTTCAATAAAGAAAGTTGACAAAGTATTACATAAAACTATATAAAAAAATGTAGAATGTGTAATAAAAGTGAGCTAAGGAATAAATGGAATCAACTGAAAAAGATTGAAAATTGTGAAAGGAGTTAAAGAGAGGGGTAACTGGTTGTGACCCTGTTAAGAAAATATTTGATGTGTCAGAGGAGTGGTGGATAAAAAACTTTTAGTTAGTAGAAAATATTATATAAATTATTTTTTTTCTCATATTAATTGAACTATGATTTTATCAGTTGTAGATCATGCCCATTGTAAAAACTTTAGGATTTTTGGCATAGACCTTGAGTTGAACATGATACTTCATTATATAATTATTGATATTGTAGCTACTAGCTCCAATGTTTATGCTCCAACACAGGACTTCCTCTATAATTTGAATGAGCTTGAAGATGCTCATTAAAATGTAGTCCATGAAAAAGAACGACATGAGAGAGAAGAGAGAAAACACCACACGAGAGAGAACAAGGTAAATCAAGTCATTCCAAGTGCTCTACACCCTCCACCAAGATGATTAAAAAGAAAAAGAAGGCCACAACTCAATATTTAATTAAGCAGATTTCAAAGCTTATTATGACCTGCACCAGTATGTGTCAAGTGCTCGCATAAATACTCATGGATATCTAACTATGATAGAAATCTTGAAGCTATTGGACTCCAACCTAAGATTGTCAATGCATGTCATTATATTTATTCACTATGAAACTTCAAGAAGATCAAACAAAGCAGAATGCTTTCATTATGATGGTGCGGAATGGAGGATTCCTTACATCCACTATTTCTTAAGCAATTGGTTGAGTTAATTTCACTGTTATTTTAAAATAGAGTGTAATAAATTGAACTTTTATGTCAAATAGTATTATGTTATGTGTGTATGTGACATTTGATCATGTATGTTTTGTTTAAAATAAAGATAGTGGAATGAATTATATTCTAGCATGCATAAAATAGCTGGATGGACCCATCAAAAGAAGAGAAAATTATAGAGACAAAGCAACACACAACAATTATGAAAAGTAATATGTCTTATCAATGAGTATTATCAAACAAATTTATATATGATATCATGTGTATATCTTCATATGCGAATTACAAATGGATTGGTTAGCTACTCCAAGGTCATCCAGATAGAATTCATAAAATGTTTTAGATGCAGAGAAATATTTATTATAATTTACTTGACGAGTTACAAAATAATTATGGATTGCATTGATCATCCTAATTTAAACCTAGGGAAGTATTAGTCATCACTTTAGAGATTATGTCACATAATGAGTCAATTCGTACTGCTTCCTAGTGATTTCAACACTCATCCTAGATGATCGACAAATAATTTGATAAGGGGGTTAACTTATTGGTTAGAATATCAAACAACACTTTTGAGACCATAATCATACTTTTAGGCTTACATTAAGATAAATCCACAATGATATGAGATACATATCATTCTTTAACTATTGACTATATTATTTATTTAATTTTAATGCATGTTTTATTAAAAAAATATCATAAAAATTATTTTAAATATGATTATATAGGAACAATTGATGACACACATATTTATGCACATGTTGGAAATAATCAAAAGATGATATATATTAGACATTTTGGATTTGCAACACAAAATATTTTAGCATTGTGAATTCAACATATGATTTACCTTCTTAATGGTTAGATGGGAAAAGAGTACTCATGANCACAACATTTTTGAGACCATAATCATACTTTTAGGCTTACATTAAGATAAATCCACAATGATATGAGATATATATCACTCTTTACCTATTGAATATATTATTTATTTAATTTTCATGCATGTTTTATTAAAAAATATCATAAAAATTATTTTAAATATGCTTATATAGGAACAATTGATGACACACATATCTATGCACATGTTGGAAATAATGAAAATATGATATATATTAGACATTGTGGATTTGCAACACAGAATATTTTAGCATTGTGAATTCAACATATGATTTACCTTCTTAATGGTTAGATGGGAAAAGAGTACTCATGATAGTCGCTTATTCAAATTTTATAATTGATGATGTAGTTTAAATTTCAACTGCCTCCACCCAGTTAGTACATTAATGACCTTATATGATGAGTTAAGTTTCAAAAGATTTATTATAAATGTTATTTTATAAGGAGATTTTACCTTATCAATTTTGGATATTCCATGAAACGAGATTTCTTAAAACCCTTCCTCGATATAAGGTACCACTTCTTAATTTTAAGCACAATAACCAAGTGATCTGAGGAGGAAAGAATTGTTCAACAAAATACACTCATCATTACAAAGTGTTATCGATAGAGTATTTGAAGTATTCAAGAAGTAGGTCATACTCTGTGATATGCTCACGTATTCATTAGAAAAGCAGATAAAGATAGTTGTAGTAATGATAGCTCTACATAATTGTATACGGAGGCAGCTAGTTTGGGATGTAAATTTTAGGGTCTTAGGTAAATATCCAACATGCATACCTATAAAAAAATTCAAGCATCAAGCACAACAACCATTACTTTAGAAATACTTAAGTTTGAATGAACTCAACACACTTAATGGGGAGAATGTTCAAGAGATGATCCAGTTGATATTTGAGATTACATATGTTCTAGTGAATTTATCAAGTATATTTTGTAGTGTCTAATCTTTAGTATATGAGATATACAAAGGATTGGTTGATGTCTATTTCATATTCCATGATTTATATCTTTAATTTTAAAAATTATAACCTTAGAGTTGCATTTTTTTATATGTTTTTTCTTATTGATTATGAATGCTAATATTTTTTTTCATTCTATTGCATATGTAGTATAATTTAGAGATTAACTAAAACATATTAAAATCTCAGAAAAAATGAATTCAAGGCCACAAGTGCTTCAAGTGTTTTGTACTAACACTATGGTATGTTGTGTTTTGAATACACAACAAAAAATAAGGTAGTTATAGGAAAAGATTTTATCGTTGTCTCAGAAATAAGACATGTAATGATTGTAGATTACTTTGTTATGCTAATGGTATGAAGAAGTTTATTCCTGATAGAGATCAAGTTAGGAGAGATACTATGGACATAAAATTATCTTGAAGACTTCATCATCTGGATATGAAGGTGAACATAATTATAGCACCACTTGCTATTATAGTTTTTATTATTGTGATATTATCTTTAAAGTGATGTTTTAAAAATGAAGTGTTAAGAAAGTTAGACTCATGATATATTTTCTATACTGTTGAAGATATTTTTGTTATTTTGCAATAAGTATTTTGAAAAATTCAACAATTCAACTAATTTACATCTATAAGAGCATAACTATATTTTTTGTTAGAAATAGCTACAACACAACATAATATCTAAATAGAATGACTACTACACAAACAGTAGCTTTTTGACAGTAGTTGTGAAGTGAATTAACTAAGAAGCATCTTTACAACTGTTTTTCAAAAGGTAGCAGCCGCCCCAAATACACTCAAAGTAAAACACCTAAATAAATTTATTTCTAAAATTAGTGATGATTATTTTTTTCCATCACTAGTTTTAAACATTTAAAAAATATTATATTTGGTGCTTTAATTTTAGTAATTCTATAAAAAAAATAATTATAATTATCAAAATTTATTGTATATTTTGGCATTAAAAATATCTCTAGAACCTACAATGATGTTTAAAGTCATGCATCTCAAGTTTAAACCTCAATTTGCACCCTCATATCTTTGTGAGACCCCACATGCTCGTTGTATGGTGTTACATGACTGAGGTGGTCCCCACACTTCAAATTTTTTTTTTTTATTTGTTTGATTACTTGTAGTCATTTCTTCTAATAAGTTAGCTTTTGTATGAAGGAGATTAGTATCAAACCTTCCTTGGACTCTTTTTGTAATCACTGTAATTAATTCTATCATGAATAATTCTCTAATATTTCTTTTATAATAGAGTAACAACACGTTAATGAACTTTAGAAATATTAATGTGGCTTTCATTCTTGATGATGTGGCATTTATTCTTTGACGAAGAAAAAAGTCAGATCTACCGTACTCTTCGTGACAGGTAAGTCTCAAACTCTTTTCTTCGCATAACAATTGCTTGCCTCCTTGAAGCACACTACTTCTAATAACTGCACTTAATCAAATTCTTCAGATCTATACAGTAACATTCATCCTCACCCGAGGAAGCTCAACAAGTAGCTTGACAAGGAGGGATTTGACTACTCTCTATACAGGTCTTAACAATGGAATAAGGCATTTCCATCATATGAAAAACCAACAACCCCTAAATGAGAGTCAGTTCACATTTGCTCATAATTCCTTGCAACTACTCTCTATAGTTGTAGCCAAAGTGCACCCAAAAGGAAGGAAGGTCCAAACTTTGTAGCTAACAAAGTTTTTTTGAGACGACAAACATTATTATGGTTGAATACATTTCGATCTCTTGTCAAACTCTGGCCAGGCGAAGCGACTACTGTGATTTTACCCTTCTTCTGCCTCATTTCGATGACTAATTCGTTATCTCACTTTTTTCATAGTACTATGCTGATAAGCTAAAAAAATAGTGAACTAAATGAACATCAAAAAGTAAATTTTCTAAGCTATTGAGGAAACTCATATGTAAAGTGAGCCTCCCTAACCTATTAGATTGAGCAATCTTATCATACACTTGAAGTTCATGCTTCTTTATATAATTGTACTTATCGATCACATTCGTCAAAGTTATAATCACAATAATTGTGTCTTAAGTAATGATCATAAAAAATATATCTCCAAAAGGCCAGGCGAACTGGCGAGCTCCTCCGACAAGCTCACATAAACTCATCAAACTTCTCTGTCGAGCGTGTACAAAACTAGCCAAGCCAGTTGTTTGAGCTCGCTTGCATTTCTCAAGCTTCACCATCGAGGTCATTTTCAAATCTTTTGGGGCTGTCAATATGGTGGAAGAAAGGAGACTCTCGCACATCACTATCTATGTCTTCTTATGAGCCGTTAACATCTATACATGATAGATTTTCAACAAAAAATCTCATTAAACTGGGTGCAATATGACCAACAATGTAACATTTTTTTATTCTTTTATATTTTGTGGTCTTGTAGGGGATACGATATCTTATAAGAGAAAAAAGTAAGACAGAGAGAAAAGTTAGGGGGATAATGAACTCCGTCCCTCTTCACCTTCTCTATTCATCTACTCACAAGATCCGTCTCAGACTGCATGAATTCATGAACAATATGCGACCCAACTATATGGGACCTGATGTCCTAAAAGGATTCAACATCTAGCCTTACATATTAACAAAAAGAGCATTTACATAAATAGTACACAGTTTATATGTATTTACATATTTCACCCTTGAAGTTCCATATCTACCAACAAAATATTTTGACACTTTAAATTTAGACATGGAAATATGCATTATATTTTTGGAAAGTAACAACAACTTTATTTTATATAATATTAAATATTTGAGTGGTCATGCATATAAGTATAAATATGAAAGTTTAGTTGTGAGGAGCGTAAATGCATCAAAAGCGGGTGCCGGGGCTGAAAATTTTCTAAAAAAATCTACTTTGATAATCTTGGATGAAATAATTAAATTTATCAAAATTTATTGTGATGAAGCCACGAAAGATTTAATGATTTTAAAGATACTTAAGATAAGTTTACGCCTCGGCGATATGACATTAAAAAAACGCCTCATATTTCTTGGCGAAGTAGATTTAATTTTAGTAATTCTGGACAAAAAAACATAATATGTCAATACTGACTGTAATTAAAAAGAATCCATATTGGCATTTGGAATAGCTCTAGAACCTGAAGCCACGCTGCTGGATTTTCAACCTCATATCTTTTCCGGGCCCNTTAGAATTGATTAATGCCTTGCACACTAAGGGTACTACGCAAGTATACGTATTATTTCAAGTAATATAGATTTTTCTTTTAAAGCCTCAGTATCAAACCCACAGTGAAGGATAAGTTTTCTTTTTCAACTTAGAAAAAATTCTACTTAAACTGCAAATGAAATTTATAGGAAAATAATATTGAATTATTTGTAAAATGTCATTAAAAACTAAAGTTTGATATATCTAAAAGCTAAAAATGAATGCAAATTTTCTAAATTAAAAATGTGTATAGGAGTTTGAATATTAGAAAAAAGTCTTTCCTCTTGCAAAGAGATTATAATCATTGTAGGAATCAAATGCTTGAAGTTAAAAATGTGGTTTTGTGACAAATAGAAGCTTACCTATTATTTACCCTCTCCATAGTGCATAAAGAACATTGGCTAATCTAAAGTTAAATTCCTAATTGATATGGTTATGTTGAGTAGATTCTAGTCTATCACTTCTAGATTGCCCAATGTGTCCTCTCTATAGTGCTAACCATCTCTTAAGTTCTAAACTAAAGACCAAATTGGTTAAGGTTTTTGTCTGTCACTCTAGAATCACCAATTCTATGCCCATCAAAATATATCTTTCTATCTATTTGCACTCCCCCTTGGAATTGACTCCCCTCCATCCTAAGGGTTAGTGTGGCACCCACTAGTTGAGTGAAATTATAGCCCTCCCAGGGCATTATGTTTCACAACGAATTTTAACATTACAAATGATCAATATGCAAAGTAAGTTATGAACCAGTGAAAATACCATCACAATTTTTGAATAAAAGAAATCTTCAAACCATTCTAATCATATACATGATTAATTCTTATTGAAAGGAGAAAAATAGAGAAAACTACTCAAAATTAATGAGGATAACACAACCAAACATATATATATATATATATATATATATATATATTAAAAACTAAGTTTACACAAAACTTAAATAAAAATACAAAGTAATTATCTTAGACTTCTCCCCAAGCAAATCCTTTGAACNAATTTTCGATATTCCATGAAACGAGATTTCTTAAAACCCTTCCTCGACATAAGGTACCACTTCTTAATTTTAAGCACAATAACCAAGTGATCTGAGGAGGAAAGAATTGTTCAACAAAATACACTCATCATTACAAAGTGTTATCAATAGAGTATTTGAAGTATTCAAGAAGTAGGTCATACTCTGTGATATGCTCACATATTCATTAGAAAAGTAGATAAAGATAGTTGTAGTAATGATAGCTCTACATAATTGTATACGGAGACAGCTAGTTTGGGATGTGAATTTTAGGGTCTTAGGTAAAGATCCAACATGCATACCTATAAAAACATTCAAGCATCAAGCACAACAACCATTACTTTAGAAATACTTAAGTTTGAATGAATTCAACACACCTAATGGGGAGAATGTTCAAGAGATGATCCAGTTGATATTTGAGATTACATTTGATCTAGTGAATTTATCGAGTATATAACTAATATTTTGTAGTGTCTAATCTTTAGTATTTGAGATATACAAAGGATTGGTTGATGTCTATTTTATATTCCATGATTTATATCTTTAATTTTAAATATTATAACCTTAGAGTTGCATTTTTTTATATGTTTTTTCTTATTGATTATGAATGCTAATATTTTTTGTCATTCTATTGCATATGTAGTATAAGTTATAGATTAAGTATAACATATTAAAATCTTAGAAAAAATGAATTCAAGGCCATCAAGTGCTTAAAGTGTTTTGTACTAACATTATGGTATGGTGTGTTTTGAATACACAACAAAAAAATAAGGTAGTTATAGGAAAAGATTTTATTGTTGTCTCAGAAATAAGACATGTAATGATTGTAGATTACTTTGTTATGCTAATGATATGAAGAAGTTTATTCCTGATAGAGATCAAGTTAAGAGAGATACTATGGACATACAATTATCTCAAAGACTTCATCATCTGGATATGAAGGTGAACATAATTATAGCACCACTTGCTATTATAGTTTTTATTATTGTGATATTATCTTTAAAGTGATGTTTTAAAAATGAAGTGTTAAGAAAGTTAGACTCATGATATATTTTCTAAACTCTTGAAGATAATTTTGTTATTTTGCAATAAGTATTTTGAAAACGTCAACAATTCAACTAATTTACATCTATAAGAGCATAACTATATTTTTTGTTAGAAATAGCTACAACACAACATAATATCTAAATAGAATGACTACTACACCAACAGTAGCTTTTTGACAGTAGTTGTGAAGTGAATTCACTAAGAAGCATCTTTACAATTGCTTTTTCAAAAGGTAGCAGCCGCCCCAAATACACTCAAAGTAAAACACCTAAATAAATTTATTTCTAAAATTANCTTCAAGAATTCAACTAATTTTCGTCTATAAGAGCATAACTATATTTTTTGTTAGAAATAGCTACAACACAACATAATATCTAAATAGAATGACTACTACACCAACAGTAGCTTTTTGACAGTAGTTGTGAAGTGAATTCACTAAAAGCATCTTTACAACTGCTTTTTCAAAAGGTAGCAGCCGCCCCAAATACACTCAAAGTAAAACAACTAAATAAATTTATTTCTAAAATTAGTGATCATTATTTTTTTCCATCACTAGTTTTAAACATTTAAAAAATATTATATTTGGTGCTTTAATTTTAATAATTCTATAAAAAATAATTATAATTATCAAAATTTATTGTATATTTTGGCATTAAAAATATCTCTAGAACCTACAATGATGTTTAAAGTCATGCATCTTAAGTTTAAACCTCAATTTTCACCCTCATATCCTTGTGAGACCCCACATGTTTGTTGTATGGTGTTACATGACTGGGGTGGTCCCCACACCTCAAATTTTTATTATTTTTTATTTGTTTGATTACTTGTAGTCATTTCTTCTAATAAGTTAGCTTTTGTATGAAGGAGATTAATATCAAACCTTCCTTGGAATCTTTATGTAATGACTGTAATTAATTCTGTCATGAATAATTCTCTAATATTTCTTTTATAATAGAGTAACAACACATCAATTAACTTTAGAAATATTAATGTGGCTTTCATTCTTGATGATGTGGCATTTATTCTTTGACGAAGAAAAAAGTCAGATCTATCGTACTCTTCGTGACAGGTAAGTCTCAAACTCTTTTCTTCGCAGCACAATTCTTTGCCTCCTTGAAGCACACTACTTCTAATAATTGCACTTAATCAAATTCTTCAGATCTATATAGTAACATTCATCCTCACCCGATGAAGCTCAACAAGTAGCTTGACAAGCATGGATTTGCCTACTCTCTATACAGGTCATAACAATGGAATAAGGTATTTCCATCATATGAAAAACCAACAACCCCTAAATGAGAGTCAGTTCACATTTGCTCATAATTCCTTGCAACTACTTTCTACAACTGTAACCAAAGTGCACCAAAAAAAGAAGGAAGGTCCAAACTTTGCAGCAAGCTCTTACAACTAATCTCTAAAGATGTAGCTAACAAAGCTTTTTGGAGACGAGAAACATTATTTCAGTTGAATACATTTCGATCTCTTGTCAAACTCTGGTCAGGCGAAGCTGCTACTGTGATTTTTCCCTTCTTCTGCGTCATATCGATGACTAATTCGTTATCTCGCTCTTTTCACAGTACTATGCCGATAAGCTAAAAAAATAGTGAACTAAATGAACATCAAAAAGTAAATTTTCTAAGCTATTGAGGAAAATCATATGTAAAGTGAGGATCCCAAACCTATTAGATTGAGCCATCTTATCATACACTTAAGTTTGTGCTTCTTTATATAATTGTACTTATCGACCACATTCGTCAAAGTGATAATCACAATAATTATGTCTAAGTAATGATCATAAAAATTATCTCTCCAAAAGGCCAGGCGAACTGGCGAGCTCTTCCGACAATCTCACCTAAACTCATCACACTTCTCTGTCGAGCGTGTACGAAACTAGCCAAGCCAGTTTGTTGAGCTCGCTTGCATTTCTCAAGCTTCGTCATCGAGGTCATTTTCAAATCTTTTGGGGCCGTCAATATGGTGGAAGAAAGGAGACTCTCGCACATCACTATCTATGTCTTCTTATGCGCCGTTAACATCTATGCATGATAGATTTTCAACAAAAATCTCATTAGACTGCGTGCAATATGACCAACAATGTAACATTTTTTTATTCTTTTATATTTTGTGTCGTGCGGGGGATATGATATCTTATAAGAGAAAAAAAGTAAGACAGAGAGAAAAGTAAGGGGGATAATGAACTCCGTCCCTCTTCACCATCTCTATTCATCTACTCACAAGATCCCTCTCAAATTGCATGAATTCATGAACAATATGCAACCCAACTATATGGGACCTGATGCCCTAAAAAGATTCAACATCTAGCCTTAAATATTAAAAAAAAGAGCATTTACATAATAGTACACATTTTTTATGTATTTACATATTTCACTCTTGAAGTTCCATATCTACCCATAAAATATTTTGACACTTTAAATTTAGACATGGAAATATGTATTATATTTTTGGAAAGTGACAGCAACTTTATTTTATATAATATTAAAAATTTGAGTGTCATGCATATAAATATAAATATGAAAGTTTAGTTGTGAGGAGCATAAATGCATCAAAATCGGGTGCTGCGCCTGAAAATTTTCTATAAAAAAACTGCTTTGATAATCCTGAACCAAATAAATAAATTTGTCAAAATTTATTGTAATGAAGCCACGAAAGATTTAAAGATTTAAAAGATATTTAAGATAAATTTAGACCTCGACCAAATGTCATTAAAAAAAACCCACATATTTCTTGCGAAGTAGATTTAATTTTAGTAATTCGGGACAAAATAACATAATATGTCAATACTGACTGTAATTAAAAAAAATCCATCTTGGCATTTGGAATAGCTCTAGAACCTGAAGCCACGCTGCCGGACTTTCAACCTCATATCTTTTCCGGGCCCCACAGGTTAGTTTTTGTGGTGCTGCGAGAGTCTTGTGGGCCCCACGCTTTGATTTTTATTTTGAGGATACACTTCGAAAATCAGATTCCATCAAGTGGTCTGGGCGGCCAACTTACTGAGCCTTGGCGAGTCTAATCAATAAAAACTCTAATATTAAATTTAATTAAAAAGTTAATATATTTTTATTATGTTATTTTTGGCCTTTGATTTGGGGGAAAGTCAATAAATTTATCATAAATTAATAAATTTAAAAATAATTAATTAAAATTTTTAAGTATCCTCAATATTCTATAAAATTTTTATCTTATTAAATTTCATAAATATATATTAATAAAATTGGNAGGGAAGGCCAATAAATTTATCATAAATTAATAAATTTAAAATTAATTAATTAAAAATTTTAAGTATCCGCAATATTCTATAAAATTTTTATCTTATTAAATTTCATAAATATATATTAATAAAATTGGCATTTACATGCATATCGCAAAATTCTTATGCATTTATATATAACAACTTAGTGACACTTAAAACTTTAATTTCTTATAAAAAAAAATACATGCCACACCATTATTATATAATTATATATTTGTGCATTTACTTATGACATAGTAGTTGAAGATGTAATCTATCACAGTGAGGTCACGGGTTCGAATCGCACATATTTGACTCACCTATCTAAGAAAATATAAACCAATGCTTAAACTTTACATTTACAATTTACATATAAAACACTCGAAATTATAATATCACATAAAACTTTGGTACTTTTCTCAACACATCCATCTATAAAATTTTTTTTCTCATATAGTTCCATAAAGTATTTCAGTTTTATGACACAGAGTGCATTAAGTGTAAATATCAAATTTTACGTGCTAGATGTTTAAATCAGTAACAATTGCACTGTAATGTATGCATGTAGTATTCTTTGTCATCCTTTGTTGTATTAGCAAATCTAAGATCCCAACTTCTTCTATGGGAACTTCTCATCTAAGGTTATGATTGCATCATCAAGTTGACTGAGAGTTTGGTTTGTTAATTTGATTATGAAAGATTGAATGTGCTAGTGAGATTTGTTTAATTATTTAGGAGGATAGTTGCAAAGCCAAAATAACAAAAATTTTCATTTTATAGATATATGTATCAACTGATGAAAATGTTAAACATTGCAACTAAGATGAAAATGAATTTATGCGAATAATAAGTAAACATTGTTCCTTTTTAGGCTATTTTAAGACTCCCGACTAGCTGATAAATCAAATAAGCAAGTTTATTTAACTTTAGATAATGGTAGTTTCAATCAAATTTATGTTTTTTTCTTATTTTCAGATCATGATTTTCAGATATATTTTGTAATGCTTCAATCTTTCGAATCTTTTTTCGATTACTGAGGTGGTCAATGACAACTAAATTATTTTTTTTGCAGCCTTCATAAGAGATTGTCATTCACACTTTCATTGTTGAGTTTTAGCTTTGCTTGGCTTTTTACAGTCTTACTTGAAGGACTTATTCATTAAATCAAAAAGCATTTGCAGCATATGAAAATCATNCTTGTGAAACCCCACATGTTCGTTGTATGGTGTTACATGACTGAGGTGGTCCCCACACTTCATAATTTTTTTTTATTTGTTTGATTACTTGTAGTCATTTCTTCTAATAAGTTAGCTTTTGTATGAAGGAGATTAGTATCAAACCTTCCTTGGACTCTTTTTGTAATCTCTGTAATTAATTCTATCATGAATAATTCTCTAATATTTCTTTTATAGTAGAGTAACAACACGTCAATGAACTTTAGAAATATTAATGTGGCTTTCATTCTTGATGATGTAGCATTTATTCTTTGACGAAGAAAAAAGTCAGATCTACCGTACTCTTCGTGACAGTAAGTCTTAAACTCTTTTCTTCGCATCACAATTCTTTGCCTCCTCGAAGCACACTACTTCTAATAACTGCACTTTAATCAAATTCTTCAGATCTATACAGTAACATTCATCCTCACCCGAGGAAGCTCAACAAGTAGCTTGACAAGGAGGGATTTGACTACTCTCTATACAGGTCTTAACAATGGAATAAGGCATTTCCATCATATGAAAAACCAACAACCCCTAAATGAGAGGCAGTTCACATTTGCTCATAATTCCTTGCTACTACTCCCTACAGTTGTAGCCAAAGTGCACCCAAAAGGAAGGAAGGTCCAAACTTTGCAGCAAGCTCTTACAACTAATCTCTAAAGATGTAGCTAACAAAGTTTTTTTGAGACGAGAAACATTATTCTGGTTGAATACATTTTGATCTCTCGTCAAACTCTGGCCAGGCGAAGCGACTACTGTGATTTTACCCTTCTTCTGCCTCATATCGATGACTAATTCGTTATCTCGCTCTTTTCATAGTACTATGCTGATAAGCTAAAAAAATAGTGAACTAAATGAACATCAAAAAGTAAATTTTCTAAGCTATTGAGGAAACTCATATGTAAAGTGAGCCTCCCTAACCTATTAGATTGAGCCATCTTATCATACACTTGAAGTTCATGCTTCTTTATATAATTGTACTTATCGACCACATTCGTCAAAGTTATAATCACAATAATTGTGTCTTAAGTAATGATCATAAAAAATATCTCTCCAAAAGGCCAAGCGAACTGGCGGCTCCTCCGACAAGCTCAAATAAACTCATCAAACTTCTTTGTCGAGCGTGTACGAAACTAGCCAAGCCAGTTTGTTGAGCTCGCTTGCATTTCTCAAGCTTCGCCATCGAGGTCATTTTCAAATCTTTTAGGGCCGTCAATATGGTAGAAGAAAGGAGACTCTCGCACATCACTTTCTATGTTTTCTTATGAGCCGTTAACATCTATGCATGATAGATTTTGAACAAAAAATTTCATTATAGTATGACCAACAATGTAACATTTCTTTATTCTTTTATATTTTGTGGTTTTGTGAGGGATATGATACCTTACAAGAGAAAAAAAAGTAAGACAGAGAAAAGTGAGGGGGATAATGAACTCCATCCCTCTTCACCTTCTCTATTCATCTCACAAGATCCCTCTCGGACTGTATGAATTCATGAACTATATGGGACCCTAGCTATATGGGACCTAAAAGGATTCAACATCTATCCTTACATATTAAAAAAAAGAGCATTTACATACATAGTACACAGTTTTTATGTAGTTACATATTTAACTCTTAAAGTTTCATATCTACCCACAAAATATTTTGATGCTTTAAATTTAGACATGAAAATATGTATTATATTTTCGGAAAGAAACAACTTTATTTTATATAATATTAAATGTTTGAGTGGTCGTGCATATAAATATTAATATGAAAGTTTAGCTGTGAGAGGAGCGTAAATGCATCAAAATCGGGCGCTGCACCTGAAAATTTTCTAAAAAAATCTGCTTTGATAATCCTGAATGAAATAATTAAATTTGTCAAAATTTATTGTAATGAAGTCATGAAAGATTTAAAGATTTTAAAGATATTTAAGACAAGTTTAGACCTCGGCGATATGACATTAAAAAAAAACCCACATATTTCTTGGCGAAGTAGATTTAATTTTAGTAATTCTGGACAAAATACATAATATGTCAAAATTGACTGTAATTAAAAAAAAAATCCATCTTGGCATTTGGAATAGCTCTAGAACCTGAAGCCACGCTGCTGGATTTTCAACCTCATATCTTTTCCGGGCCCCACAGGTTAGTTTTTGTGGTGTTGCGAGAGTTTTGTGGGCCCCACGCTTTGATTTTTATTTTGAGCATACACTCCAAAAATCTGATTCCATCCAGTGATTGAGTGGCCAAATTATGGTCTAATTTTTGTGTGCGGATAGAGTTCTGTGTATGCTCTCCAATTACAGTCCCATATTGCGGTGGTATAACAGTGAGTCCCACAGTCATAAAGTTGCACATCAGAGAGCGCACAAAGCACGCACCTCTGCGTGCGCTCTCCGCACGCAATAATCCCTCCAAATTATGGGCCCGGCCAATAAAAACTATAATATTAAATTTAATTAAAAAGTTAATATATTTTTATCATGTTATTTTTGGCCTTTGATTTGAGGGAAGGTCAATAAATTTATCATAAATTAATGAATTTAAAAATAATTAATTAAAAATTTTAAGTATCCTCAATATTCTATAAAATTTTTATCTTATTAAATTTCATAAATATATATTAATAAAATTGGCATTTACATGCATATCGCAAAATTCTTATGCATTTATATATAACAACTTAAACTTTAATTTCTTATAAAGAAAAATACATGCCACACAATTATTATATAATTATATATTTGTGCTTTTATTTATGACATAGTAGTTGAAGGTGTAATCTATCACTGTGAGGTCACGAGTTCACGAGTTCGAATCACACGTATTTGACTCACCTATCTAAAAAAATATAAACAAATGCTTAAACTTTACATTTACAATTTACATATAAAACACTCGAAATTATAATATCACATAAAACTTTGGTAATTTTCTCAACACATCCATCTATAATAAAACTTTGGTACTAATCTATCAAAGTGCTTTAAGTGTAAATATCAAATTTTACGTGCTAGATGTTTAAATAAGTAACAATTGCACTGTAATGTATGCATGTAGTATTCTTTGTCATCCTTTGTTGTATTAGCAAATCTAAGATACCAACTTCTTGTATCTAAACTTTTCATCTAAGATTATGATTGCATCATCAAGTTGACTAAAAATTTGGTTTGTTAATTTGATTATGAAAGATGGAATGTGCTAGTGAGATTTGTTTAATTATTTAGGAGGATAGTTGCAAAGCCAAAATAACAAAATTTTTCATTTTATAGATATATGAATGAACTGATGAAAATGTTAAACATTGTGACTAGGATGAAAATGAATTTCTGACTATAGTAAATTTATGCGAATAATAAGTAAACATTGTTCCTTTTCAGGCTATTTTACAACTCCCGACTAGCTGATAAATCAAATAATCAAGTTTATTTAACTTTAAGACCGCCTACAACAAGTATTGTTTCTTCTTGCCTCCTTAGACATATCTTTTGTATTTTCTAGGAAATGAGCACAATAAATGAGTAATTATGCTAAAACTCAATTATCAAAGTTCAAATAAGCTCTACAATGAAAGAACCAAAAATATTCAATCTAATTTCAATCAACAGCATGTTCCCTGGACTACTTCTAGTAGAAGGGAATAATCGTTTTAGTTGATCATTGACGGGCATGACATGGCATGTAGAATTCAATCCCCTTCTTAAAGTCAAATTGTTGTACCCTTTCTTCAGATAAAATGTCACTTGTCACTAGCACGTACTTAGCCAGTAGATGAGCGAAACACAAGCTAAACAATTTTGTTTGTTTTAGAAGATTTACATACATACCACTCCATGCATTTACATATCTAACAGCTGCAATTAAATTTTTACATGCATCTTCCTTAAACTATGAATTAAAAAGGTATAATTTCATTTTTTTAAGCTCATATGGAACTGTTTTCGATGTGATATCAATATTTTTGATGATATAAATATAAAAAAATAAAATTTAGGTGTTAGATATGTAAATAAATAGGAGTTGAGTGACATGTATGAAAATGCACACTTTTTTCTTTTCAGACAACTCGGTAATCTTATCAACTTAAATATATTAATTCTTTTTAACATACAATTATTAATAATTCGTTAATATTCTTATTATGCCACATATTACAAATTTTCTTTTGAAAAATTCAGACCACATAGCTTGAAAGCTACCATCGCACCTAATCAGGAACGGTGAGAAAATACTGATTTCAGCTATCTGAAAATGAAGTTTTTTGAATAAACTGTCAAAATGTAAGTTCTAGGTGTGTTTTCAAAATGCACCGTACCAAATAAACTGCTCCAAACGGGGCCTTAATCATTTTTTTTTTTAATGTTAAGCGAACTTGAATCAAGACAGCCTATAATTACTCTCGCCACCGGTTTGTCTTTGAGATGAATTTGTAATACCCATATTTGTAGCCTGCTTTCTCTCTCATTTCTATATTAACTTAAGGTATGTCGTCTCCTATTTCCATATTAATTAAGGTCTGTTTAGGTCGATCAACACTAAATACTCAAATTAGACCCTCCTTCCATCAAAATATCAGAAGAGTACATCAAAACAAGTATCAATTTAATTAATTTTAATACTATAGTCCAAAGATTTGGAAATCATAAACATTAAGCTTTTTATCAAGTGGCAAAAACACGATCCACATATTTTCGTTTGGAAGATGGCCCAATAAAATGATAAATTTTGGCTGACAAAAATTGGAGAGATATTTGGTAAAGATATTAAACATATGGGGTTTTACATACATGCCACCCAAAGTTAAATTTTTGTGTTCTTTCTTTTTATTCTCTTGTATTCTTTATTTATTTTAAAGGTGTAAATTCTTTTGTCCTTCAGAGCTTTTATTCATATGAATTAGCTTTAGTATGTCTCTGGAGTGGCTGCTGCTACACTTGTGGTCCTCTTCAGCACTTCTTAGTATGGTGCGATTTGTTTACTTTGTTTCCTCTTTTGGTTGTACTGTTCAAGTGTTATGTATTCTATTTTTGAACATGGCTATCATATTTTCAAGAAAAAAAAAAAGAGGCAATATATAAATAAATATAATCAAACATGGTTAATTATTTTCAAAATATTATGCATTTAAGATTATAAAATAAATAAAAAAATTAATTTATTCAAAAGATATAATATCATATAAAATCCAGATGTGCATTTCCTTTTTTACAAATCAAGATCAGCGATTCAAAGAAAAGTGGGATAAATTTTCCTCATCAAACAGTTGTTCTTCGAATCGACTTCAAAGTTATAAAAAATCGAAATAAAACGAGAAATAGATTCAGCAACTCCAATTCTAATCAATATCAGAACATTCCCTTTTAGAACCTAACAAAACTTGTAGTTCGCAAACGCAAACCTTGAAACAGCAATCGTCAAAAGATCAATCAGAAACTAGAAACAGAAAAACAAAAAAATGCAAAATCAATCAAACTCTCAGAGCATATCATCTCGAAAATCACCGCCAGATCGGCCATCACCTGTGCGCCGTAACCAGAGTTTCGATGAATTTCAACCCATCAAATCTGGGAGCAAACTTTTTACTCTCTCCGCCTCTCGCCGATCCAGATACTGTCGCCTTCGCATTCTCAGATGAAACCTGGAACCAAACGATCGAAACTTAGCAATCAATGAAAAGAAAACGCATCATAAGAAGTTATGCTGTTAGGTTACGATCAGAAACCCTACCTCGTTATCAAAGGGAGATCCGGCCAAGCAGTCATGACTTAAGGAAGAGGAAATGAATGAGGACGCGGCGGCGATGGAGGTCACCAAGAAGACGCCGGCCTTCTTCATGTTGGAACAGAACCGCCTGATCGAGGAAGGAAGCCGGGGCCTTGCTGGCTAGCGCCGGAGCCACAAAACGCTAAGATTGCTGAATATCTCTGCTTTCAACAAGATACTCGTACTTATAGCCCTGGTCCCCAATAGTGTGCAATTAATAGGGATTTGGGTTCCGTTGTGTGAACGCGCATGGCAGANAAGGAAGGAAGCCGGGGCCTTGCTGGCTAACGCTGGAGCCACAAAACGCTAAGATTGCTGAATACCTCTGCTTTCAACAAGATACTCATATTTATAGCCCTGGTCCCCAATAGTGTGCAATTAATAGGGATTTGGGTTCCGTTGTGTGAACGCGCATGGCAGAGTGCTGAGCGTCCAGCCGTAAATTCGTCGGTTTTAAATGCTCTGCTTGGTCTTGACGCCGTTCATTAAATTAAACTTTTCTTTATGCAGGAGTTTTTCAGGCAAGAATTGATTACTATTTAGTGGTGTGGAGTTTTCCTTGCTTTTTTATACTGTGATTTATAATTAGAAAAATTAGTGCTCAATATTTAATTAAAATTTAATTATAATTTAATTATAATAGTAGGTCAACAGAATATAAGAGTAATTAGTGTCCATATATAGACATATTTAAAATTAAATTTAAGGTTTTAAAATTTACCTTTAATTAAATTTATTTAGAATTTTATAACTTTATTTATCTCCATTTATAGTTTGGTGTATATCAATTTTTTTAAAGTAAGAGAAAATTATTATTTTTGTATAATTTATATATTTAAATATTTATTAAGTTTATTTCTCGTTTATCTAATCATTTTTATATTTATAGATTTATTTGGATGATCTACATACTTACCACATGATTCATCTCTATTTACATATTTACCATCTAAATTTAAATTTTAAGTACATACCTCTTTACATGTGTATAAAAAGTGTATTTCACTTTCTAAAATTTAAAATGATGGTATAATTGATGTCATATGAAAGATTTGGATGGTACAAATATAAATAAGAAAATGTTGGTATTAGATAATTATGTGTGCTGGAAAATTCACAGCAGTAGATTAATGTAATATCGTCTTAGTTTGGTATGAAGATTTAACACACACTCAGAAGAAAGAAATCAACAAGTAAGGACACTAGAAGTTTTTATTTGGAAACTCATAAATGAAAAAGCCACAAGATCTAGCCCAACTGAAGAGTTCCACTATAAAATGTTGATTACAGTTGCAACCATTTCTCGTGCGTATAAATTCATTACATGGAATGGGTGATGATCGATAAATATTGACAGCGCCCAATAGGTGGTGGTCTACAGCGGCCGACGGTAGTCGACAGTGGCGTGAGTGAGGCTGGACTTAAGCTCATTCTTAGTGCTTCAAGTTTTTCCTCAAAACTCAATCTCTCCTCCCCCTTATGAGAGATGTGAGACTATTTATAGAATTATATGCACAATTAATTCAGAAATAGAACCACTTTAATCGGATATCTCAGAGAACTTCCTTCGATCAGACGACATTTGATGGACATCTATGTGCCTTAAAGATGTTAGAATGGTGTGATATTGTGCTTGTTGGATTTATCTCACCGAAACTCTTGATTAAACTATGATTTTGCTGAATTTGTCATTCGCTTGACCTTCAAAATGTGTCTGGAAAACTTCCGAACATGTTTTAATGGTTTGATTGTGGCTCAATTTGGTTCAAATTGGATCAATGTTGGTATCATTGGGTTCGTCTCCCCTAGCCAATTAGTTTGACTATAAGTTTGCTAAAATTGGAGCACTTGATGACTTTTAATCAAATTTTGGATATTTATTGCTCAAATGTTTTTCTAGAGATTCATGTTATGTCTCGAGATTCATGCAAAATGTAAATTTGTTCATGACATATCAGTGGCCCTCCTATATATTATAATACTATGTAATTCCAATAAAAAAATATAAAACTTTATATATTAAGCAACTAAATGCAGCTAAGTTGGTGGCTCCTTTTTGTTCTATGCGCAAGTTTGGGGTTCGAATCTCATCATTTCATATAATTTCTTTTTTGTTGTCGGGCCGAAATTCAGGGCCACTGCCCATGCTGTCCCACTACGAGCCGGGAACTGACCCTCGCGGGCACAAGTTGGATATGAATAGACAGGATGGACTATGGGATAGAAACAGTTTTTGGTGATAAAAACAGGACCGACAGAAGCTCAGACCCAAATTGTTAGATTTGGATTGGTGAGAGAACGCTTGACAACCCGAGAGATAAAGTTAGAATAGATTTTTCCTCCTCTTTTTCTTTTTTTTCGAACAACTGGCATTTTCTCACCCTTTTTTTTGTAATGAGTGAATTTGTAAGGTTAAAATGTGAGAATATGAAAAGGATTTCAGTTTTTTCTTCCTCATTTTTTTAAACCATTTGCTCTTAAGGCTAGGCTTCTTCTTAAGCCTATAAATAGGATTCATGAAGAGAGAGAATCAAAAGTAAGAGAAAAGGAGGAGAAAAAGAGGGAGAAAGAGGGAAGCAGAGGGAGAGCAATTCCATTCTAAGAGAGGGAGAAAGAGGTAGAAGAAGGAGAATAGAAAAAAAGACTGCCCCCGTCCCTGTTTAATAGGTGGCCTTGGATTTTCTCTTTTTTATCTATCTTCTTCATGAAGAAGCAGGAGAAAATAATTTTGAAAGTTATCCTCAACTCTGCCTCGCAAGCTTTTCGAGATTTTCCTTTGCGGTTTTCTCTTGTGGGCAAGCTTGAGAAAGCCATCCTGAAAGTTATGCCCAACTCTACTTAGCAGGACCTCTAGAATTTTCATTTGTTGTCTTCTATTGAGGATAAATAGAAGAAAATTGCCTAAAAGTTATCCCAAACCTGCCTCACAGGACCTGCGGGACTTTTTTTCACGGTTTTCTTAAGTGGAGAAGCAGGAGAAAACTACCACAAAAGTTATCACCGACTCTGCTTTGCAGGACTTCCGGGATTTTCTTTCGTGGTCTTCTCTTATGGAGAATCGGGAGAGAGTTGTCCCAAAAGTTATCCCCAACTCTGCCTAGAAGAAATTATGGGATTTTCTTTTGTGGTATTCTTGTGAAGAAGCATGAGAGAGCCGTCCTGAAAGTTATCCCCGACCGTACCTTGGAGGCCTCTCAATTTTTTTGATGGTCTTCTCTTGTGGCGAAGCAGGAGAAAACTGCCCCAAATGTTATCCCCAACCCTACCCTGCAAGAACTCCAAGATTTTCTTTCGCAATCTTCTCTCATGGAGAAGCATGACAAAGTCGTCACAAAAGTTATCCCCGACTGCTTTGCAAGACCTCTAGGATTTTCTTTTGCGGACTTCTATCATAGAAAAGTAGGAGAGAGAAAATATGAAAGTTATCCTCAATTTTGCCTCATAAGACTTGTTAAAATTTCTTTCATGGTCTTCACTTGTGGAGAAGGAGGAGATAGTCGTCCCAAAAGTTGTCCCTAAACTTGCCTCACAGGACCTCTGAGATTTTTTTTTGTGGTCTTCCCTCGAACTGCTAGGATGGTGATATCTGGTGAACCTCACCCTACCGAGAACTAAAGGAACATATATAACTCAGAGGATGTGACGTCAAACTTGAAGTAGAGCAACCTGATTTTATTTTGAAAGAAATATTATTTCCCGAGCAATATTGTGGTCAACTTATATACTCCTTTCGGTCGAGCATATTCCACTCCTTCTAAGTATAAGTTATTTTAACCAATGCCCGAGCTAATTGTAGTTATGAAGGTGACCAATGTGTGCATTGCACAGTTCTCTTTTCAAGAAATGACAACCCTTATTGGATTGATTGTCTTCTTTAGGAAGTGCGGGTCAAAGCCGACTCCAAAAATCTTGGTCCGGCTAGGCGTGTTTATTAGTGATGCACATGGTCATGTATTGTTTAGGAACAAAGCATTAAAATTTCAATTGAAAGATTTAGTGAGGCAATGGTCTGTGAGCTTTTCCTTTGCAAAGAATGAAAGAAGTTTCAATAGCTGTCAATCTCCCTTCAAACCACTGAGGATGAAATTTTGCTAATGTTGAGATTTAAGGAACTTAAGAAGATGCATTTTGAAGTGCAACAAAATTATGAATTTGTGAAAGTTGAGTCATTGTTCAAGGCCTAACTTTCATTCGACTCTAAGCAATCTATGATCATGATGTTAAAGAAATTAATGAAAAGATCTTTTGAGTCAGCCTTTGCAGTACCCGTAAAGCGACTCCCAACAAGTAGCGATTGTGAAATACTCCTTTAGAAATTGTCATGAAGAGAAATAAGCCAAAGAAACATCTACTTAGCCCATAAACAATTCATATTCCTGAAAGAGTGTTGTCTCAGACATGTATCAGAATTCTAGAGGCCGAGGGTTTTACAAGTTCCATTTTTTTCTTTATCTCTTACTATTGTATAATCATTTCATCTGTCTGATTCTGATTCCCCCTTTTTTTGTAAGATGAATAAAATGATGAAGCTCCACACAGGGCTTGGACTAGCCTTGAAGGATTGGAATTTTGAGTATGTTAAAATCCATTATCTCCAAGGCCTACTATAAATTTTGACATGATTCTAGAATTGAAGGAGTTACAACCTTGGAGTCTGAGTTAATAGAGTGCAAGATAGAGTTATCTAAAATAAAAACTTCCTTCTTACTGCAACTTCAGGAACTGGAGAAAACTCGAGAAGCATTGATGGAGGCACGAGTCATTCTCAGTGAAGGAAATAGGAGCGTGAAGGCTCAATGGATGACAATATCAGCCTAGAATTAAGAGATCTGAAACTTGAGATCTGCCATGGAAGTCAAGGTGTTGGGGTCGTGCAATGAGCAGTTGAGAGTTTTAAGAACTCTTTTGACTTAGAATCATTATTCGAGATCACGTCGAAAATGCTCGCAATCACGTACTTGATGTTGAGGAAAAAGAGCAGTAAAAGTTGATCATCGATGAAGGATTCATGGAGTTGATGCGGCGGTTTTGTAGTTCTTATAAATATCTTTCAATATTATAATACACACACGACAACACGAGTAATAAATATGTAGTTAAATCCCAATAAAAAATAATTCAATATAAATAAATTTATCTTTTAAAATCCTTAAGGTGTCAAACTGTAATAATAAAGCAAGTATACGAATCGCTTAAGTAATAAAGAGCTTTAATGAATTCCTAATTATCAATTCCACAGTGAGTTGGAAATTCTTTGGGTTATAACGTCAAACACAATATTCAAACTATAATACTTAAGTAAGCAAAACAAATATAAAATAAATTTAATGTGCGCTAAATGAAAAGCCTTTAAAAGAACTAAGTTAACTGAACTAATTGCTAAACTTCAAAAGTAAAATTATAAAGACTAAACAAAGTTTTGTAGTTAAGAGATCAAATTTAAGAAAGCATATATCCCATTCACAATAAGTTTATGGATTGTAAAGTAATTAAAATTATTTAAAATACATATAAAATTGTATTATGTCAAGTAAGGGCAATCTTATTTTTTACCCTCTGAGAGAGCATAAAGAACATTGACTAATCCAGAGTTTGGTCCCTAAATCTATGATTAGGTTGAGAGGATATTGGCTGCCACTCCAGAGCTCTCACTTCTCCCTCGTCTGAGGGATAACAATCTCGCTTTAGTTTCCAATCAGCTGGACCAAATTGGAGATTTTAATCTCTCATCTTAAAATCTTCAATTTTGCGCTAATTAAACTATATTTCCCTATTTATTTGCACTCAACCCCATGAATTACATTCACTCATGAAATTGAATGTGACTCTTATATTGTTGTAGAAAGCATAGCCCATTCGGATCATATGATTCTCAATAAATTTTATCCTTTCAATTGGCTAGAATGAAAAGTAAATGAAGATTAGAGTTTGAATCATCAAAATTTTTTGACATTTAAAATCTTGCAAAACAAAACTAATTCTTAAAAAAATTATATCTCATTGTAGGGAGAAGGATAGAGAAGACTACTCAGAATTCATGAGAAGGATATGATAAAACACAGATTTCAAATAAAAGAATAAGTTTACAAAATAAAGAAATAAAAGAACATAACTTATATCACACTCCCTCTCTAGTAAATCCCTAGAAATTCCCTTTAAGTACTTTCTTTTTTTATAATCACACTCAATTCTTTGTCAGAAGTGCAATGTAGAATAAATCTCTCACCTTTCCTCTCCTCTCACAACCCTAGAAGAAAATCATCTCTTCTCCAGGACATCTCTCTCACGGCAAAACCTTTCTCTCAATCTCACGCCTCCTCTCCTTTTTAATTAGGGTCAGCCTTCTTTCAAAAAGAATTCAAAATTCCCTCCAATTTTCTCCTCAAAAGACACATCTCTTAACATCAAGAGACAAATCCCTTCATCCAAGAGATATATCTCTTCATTAAAGAGTCTTTCCAAAATGCCTAGATGCATTGAACCACTCCATAAGACGTTTGAATTGTTTGAAGCCTTCAAAAACCGCACAAAAATAGTCAGAAACTGCCTTACTCCGTCTTAATTTGTCTCTGGCTTTTCTAGTGCTAGTTTTGGCTCCTCTGGCGCCAGCCTAATGAAGTCTGCGTTGTTCTCTAGATTTTGGCACTTCTGACACCGCTTCTTTGTAAAATGGTTCATCTTGTGTCAGTTTATGATGACAATTGTGCCAGCACTCTGGAAAATGATGTCTATAGCGCCAGTTCTAGCGCCTTTGGTGCTTGGGTCATGAAATATTAATTTTTGCTCCAAATTTCCCCTTTTTTGCTACTTTTTTCTCCAAATTCCTAAAATTGAAATACCTATAACAAAAACATGAAATTGTCATTCTTTAAAGTGCAATATCAACAAAAAAAGTATAAAATGTAAACATAAAATAATACATTATTTTGGTGTATTAAGAGTCAAGTGGCGTAATTCTTAATTGGGATTGATATGGAGGGGCTCACTCCCAGCCAATTTGGTTCAGATTGTATCAATGTTAATGCCATTGGAGCTGGTCAGTTTGACAGTGTTAGTAAAAGTATCCATCGTATCGAGCTGGTCCGTTTGATAACAAGTTTGCTAAAATCAGAGCACTGGATGCATTTTAATCAAAATTTTAACATACTTGCTTAAAAGATTGCTCGAGATCGGTGTTATGCCTCAAAATTCATGTCAGATGATGGAAATTTGTTCATGTCTAATGAGATATGAAAACAAATAGAAATTGGTTTTTATGTATGTAAATACCCCTTTTATAGATTGTAATTTTGCATGTTTTTGAGATTTTCTTAATTCTTTTAGATATTATTATTATTATTATTATTATTATTATTATTATTATTATTATTATTATTATTATGTACTTTTTGAGCTTGATGAAAAATGAATATAAGAGGACATGCAGAGGTATACTCTCTGTTTGTATAGTTTGAAAGTTTCACCACCTAATCGAGCAAAAAAGAACACTCATTGCTGGAGTCACGACAACAGCCATGCATCTGTAAGGCCAGCCACCCCACTCTATTTGGCCGACTACCATGGTCGACCGACCAAATGTGACTGACCAAATACTCCAATTGGCCTGCCATCTTGGTCAATCATATTGCATGGGTCAAAATACTCCAGTCAAGCGGCCACACTGGCTAGCCGCCTCCAGCTTGAAGGCCACATTGGGCCGACCAAATTACTCATGCCAGTCGGCCACCTCATGCTAGTCGGCCACCCGATGCAGACAAGCAACGATGAGAACACTCAAGATCGGCAAATCCGAGCAAGGAAAGGATCAAATTACTCTGTAGTGCTCTCCATAAAACAAGGACTTATTTGTAATCATATCTTTCCATCATTTTTACTTCTATAAATAGAGGACCCTTGAAATGTGTAAAGGAGTTCTCAGGCTCTCTCTTTCAACCCACATTTGAAGGGAACTCTCCCATTCTTCTTACTTTTAACGCTCTAAGTTTAGTTGAATAGTTGAGTCAAAAAGCCTGGGAACACCCACCTTTGTCCCCCACAGAGTAAATCTCTTTCTTTTTCTCCCTTCTTTCTCTTCTTCACGCTTTATACTTTTGGCATGCTCCACGGAACATATCTGACTTCAACATTGCTGAAGTTTTGAGATGGAGAATTTCATAATGCCTTTTTATTTTAAACCAATATAATCTATATAATATCCTTTCAATCTTAATTTTTCTCTTTATTAAATTAACATATTCGTTAGTAGGGTTGTCAAAACGGCTCGTTGTTCGCTAACAACTCGTGTTCGACTCGTTAAGAAGCTCGTGTTCAACTCGTTAAGAAGCTCGTGTTCGACTCGTTAGGAAGCTCGTGTTCGGCTTGTTAATTTCGTTCGATAAGTTAACGAGCCGAACATGAAANCGTGGTTCCCCATATAGGTTCTGAGAAGACAGCAACCAAAGCTGAGATGTGTCTTCAAATGACAAAGAATGGTCTTTTCTTTAAAGTTGGAGGATTAAGGAAGGTCGGTGAGAAAGGTTTTTTTTATAGCAAATCTGAATGGGGGGAGATTTTGTGTATGTAGCTTGAATTACCTTTTGCATCTTTTCTTTTGTTGCAACAACCGAAGTCCTGACTGTCAACTCTATATCGGCAGATACTAACGTCGACCCCAAGGATGACATTGCTATCGTGGACCATGTTGCAGCCAGGGGAGCAAATACAGAACATGTGGCTATGGAGGGAGAGGATATGACAAATTGAGATGTATTGAAGCATGGTGCTAGAAATCAGGGTGCTAAGACTGGTGTTGAGATAGGTGTTAAGGAGAGAAAAATGGAGGGGCACTTACCTATCATAGGCTTCATGGTTTGGAAGTATTCTCAGAAGTCATTTTACACAATTCTTGCTACGAGGATTTCGGTCCTCTCCACGCCCAACGTGGCAGAGATTCAAGGTTATTATGTTTTGGATCCTACAACATTCTTGCGATCGGTCACCAGCCACGAATGGGCTACGGACATTTTTTCTCTTGAATTCATCTTTTGTAAGGATCATTTTAAGAGGGGTCTTTGACTGCCATTTTACTAAGAGCTTGAGTCGATCTTTAATCGTTATAGGATCATTCTTGCCTATGTTCTTCCTAACTCGAACACCGCAATCATGACTTATGTGTTTTTCTACCAGATGATGAGAATCTCATGGTCGATCGAGCTCTTCATACATTTCTTTTGTTTTTGGATCGGTCACGATGGATATATTCAATTTGCCACAAGACCTAAGATTCAATTGTTGGGACTTGAAAACAAGGCGAAGGACTGGAAAACGAGTTCTTTGTAGCCTCGTGTGCAGACAGATGGGGAATCCACACTTATCTAATAGAGTACAAGGCGAAGAAAGTGAAGACCTTACTAGGAAACATTCGTGATCATAGGGCATTGATTGAGGGTTAGCACCTTTCTTTGTTTCAATACCTCAACCCCGACATAATCGAACACATGTTCGTCTAGATGGTGTCGATACCATGACTGAGGATTTGTGGGGATTGCTTGACAACTAGGAGGTTTCTTGAGAGAGAGTTTTAAAGAGAGGGTGACATCGAAGAGGCCTCAAGGGAGAGGTGGTCCTTGCCCACTTAACAGAGTTAGGGGGTCGGTCTGATTATATTAGGTTGGCTGAGGGGGGTATTGGAAGTTGTGCTACCTATTTTCTTACTTGTTTATGCATAAAATGCATTTATGTGGCTCTTGTTTGAATTGCTAGATTCTTCAAAAAGAAGTGGGAAGGACTTCTCTTGGTTGCTTAGCATTCTTAACTCTAGAAATTCACGCTATCAACTGGAGGAGTTTAGGCAGCAATGGGGGAGACCTAGTTCATATTTCTACAGGAACAAGGGGAGGCGAGTCACGCCTACCATTCTATCTATTTTTGGACCAACTTTGAGGAAAGATAAGGGAACGCGGATTGGATGGAGAGTGACGTCACCCGAAGGAAAGGAAAGACTCTTGCCCTTGATACCAGATTGTTCCCTCCCTCAGCGCAAAGGAGGGTCTTTTCTACTTGAGTGGACAATTTCGCATGATCGTGAAGCTGGAGTTTGGATGAGCGGCCACTATGCTCTCATCGATAGAGAGATCGAGTGGTTCCCAAACACTCTTTTGAATGAGGAAAACCTTTTGATTTTGATGGATATGTTCTGGTCTCCTACCTTCGAGAAGGCATCGACGTCGATGGACAAAGAGATATGTTCAAAGTGGTCAATGGATATCATGCACTCGCCTGACAGGCTTCACAATTTTAGGACCTCCTTTCAGATAAAGTTGAGGAGGATGTCAGGAGATCTGCTTTGTGAATTCAAAAGTGGAAACAATAGGCTATTATGGTAGATGAGAGGTTGAGAATTTCTGTTGATGAGAGGAAACTCGATGCTCAACAGCAGGTGGCGACCCTTTTGAAGAAAAATGTAGAAGTGAAATAGATGGTGTCTTCAATGGACACCTAGAAGGAATACATCGAGGGTTGTGCTCCCTAGGTTACAGACTATGCCTCCCTTGAAATCAAAGGATTTTTTAAACATGAACTAGCTGATTTCAAGTTGCCAAAGATGGAAGAGTTTGGCCTGCTTCTTTTTGACTTAGAGGATGGAAAGGAATCAACACACGGACAGTCTGATAATGCCAAAGGTATGGAAGGAACTAGGGAGGCGAACTCTAGGGAGTATTCAAATGTTCAGGGTTAAAGTGGTCCTTTTTTATCTTTTTGTTGTTTTCTATTTTGAGTTTCGTTATAGATTCTTATTTGTAATTGTACATGGAGTTTCATGATATATGAAAACTTTTCAGGCTGGGGGCTTCGTCGTCTCGACCTTTTCTCATTCATCTTGTGATTGTTGGAACATATAAGTGGTCTCACTTGCTATAAGTTGTTGGCAAGTGTCTATGTATTTCACATATACGATTTCTATACACCCCTTGTGGAGCTTGTCACTATCGGGTGTTGCATGTCCCATAAGTGATGGGCGATCGTTAGACACCCTTTGCGTAGATTGTCACTGCTAGGTGTTAACATTGTAGTATGGGCACATAATGATTATTTGTACACCCCTTGTGAAACTTGTCACTACTGGGTGCTTATACATCCCATAGGCCACGAGTGATCGTTAGACACCCCTCTTAGAGCTTGTCACTACCAGGTGTCGAAATGTCCCATAGGTCACGAATAATCATTAAACACCTCTTGTGGAGCTTATCACTGTCGGGTGTTAAAGTTATAATTTAGGTATAGGACAATCATTTATTCACCCCTCGTAGATCTTGTAGTTGTCGGGTGTCGATACAACCCATATACCATTACATTGAATGATTAGTTTTAACCTCTCACGGTGCTATTTTTTTCTGACATGGTGATGTTAGTTCCTTGAGTGTAATGGTGTCTATTTTTCGAGCGTAGCGGTGCCAGTTTCCTAAGATGTAAAATAAAAAACTTTTTGTCAGAGTGATGTTGAATATGTAAATCCCAAAGTTTTGGGTGCCATGTACGTAAAAAGGCTCCCTCAATATTTTAAAAGAAAAAAAGGGTTATAAAAAACAACAAAGACCACTTCTTCTACAAGTAGGGATAAATTTAAGGAAAAAACTTCTTTAGATCGTCAGTACCCCAAGTTTGGGTGATGTCGTTTCCTGCAAAAATCTTCAGTTTATATGCTTCGGGTCCGACACTAATAGATGATGTAGGGCCCATTCCAAGTTTGATCCAGTTTCCCGATTTCTTGTCCCCTGGTGTCGGGGTTATTTTTTCCAGTACCATGTCTCTTGGGGTAAAGTTTTCCTTATGAACGTGTTTGTTGGATTATTTGGTTGTCCTTCACTTGATCTGTTCTTGCTGAAGGGCTGTGCTGGTTTGATTTTCTCGATAAGGTCCAAGGTGAGATTGAATCCTTCATAGTTCGCCTCACACCACTCTTCTAAATCTTCTTCATTGAAAGCTGAAAGCTAAGGCAAAGATTACCCTTGAGATGTGATTGTTGTATTTGACCAGTAGCATCACTTTCATCCCTTGGAACAACATGAAAATGTTTTGCCTTGTGGATGAGGATGGGATCGCCCGGATCGCTTAGAGTACGGTTGGGATTATGTCTGCCCACTTGCTCTTTGGTCCTTCTACCTTTTTTCTTAGTAAAATTAAGATAACTTTGTCTGTAGCCTCTGCTTGTCCATTGTTTTGAGGGTGATGTAACGAGGCAAATTTGAATTGAGATTGATTTCCTAACTCTAATAGAAATCCTTAAACTTTTTATCAAATAATTGGTTCCTGTTATATGTAACGATGAAGAGGGGTAATCCATATCAACAAATCTGGTTGGTCCATATGAAGTTTTGGATTACCTCTGTTGTTATGTGCACCAATGGTTTTGTTTCTACCAATTTGGAGAAATAATCAATGAACACTAGTAAGAACTTTTGTTGTCCTCCTAATTGGAGAAAAAGACTCAAGGATCTTTAGCCTCCACATGGCAAACAGTCAGGGGCTGACAATTGGATGAAGTTTATAGGCCTGCTGGTGGTGTAATGGTCTATATTTCTTACATTGCGTGCATCTTTGAGAGTATTCCTCGACATCTTTAAGCAAATTCGACTAGAAGTAACCATATCGTTGGATTCATGAGCAAATATCTTTTCTCCAGAATGACTTATGCAGTCTTTACCATGAATTTCCCAGAGCACATCTTAAGCTTTGTCTTCCCTTATGCACTTTAAGTATAGGGATGTGGCTGACTTTCTGAAAAGTTTTCCTTCAAGTAATAGCTATTGAGCAGCCTTACAATTGAATCTCATATTGTTGTTCACTTTTTCGATAATCTCCCTTATGCTTACGTAGCAGTTGTATGGGCTCATCTAGCTTTTCTTCTCCTTCTGATTTACTTCCATTGCTAGTGGTTCTTTGATTGATGGTTGATCAAGTCTTTGAGGCTGTCCTTCCCCTGGATGAAGGCTTAGAGATAAGAGGTCAGCGACCTGTTTTTCTCTCTTCGGACATGCTAAATTTTGAAGCTGGAAAACCATCCCATTTCTCCTCACTTTTCATAAATACATTGTCATGGTCTCATCCCAGGTTCCAAATTCTCCGTTGATTTGTTTCACTGTCAGTTGCAAATCGACATTTACCAGTATGTGGAGAACTCTCAACTTCGATGCTAGGCGAAGTCATGCAATTTAAGTTTCATATTCATCCTGGCTATTATTTAATGGAAAGTTTCATATCCATCTGTTCTAGATGTCTCCAGAAAACTTGACAGAAACATGGTAAGTACATACCACCACCTTAAATTTATTCATGAGTGGTTAGCCAAAAATAATGTTATAGGTCAGAGGGAATCTACTAAGAGGAAATCCTTCGTTAGATGAAACTGTTTCTCATTCTCCCCCAACTTACTTGGAGCTTGACCACCCTCACTGCTTTCGTACATTCATTAGAGAATCCATACAGTGGATCGGCTGGCGAAGTCATTCAATAGACAGTGAAGCTCAATTTGTCGATTACCTGTTTGAATAATGATCACGATTATTTATATGCAACAATATAAAAATTTATGCGATTATATTTTCTCTTATATTTCCTTACTTTACAATAATACCAAAAATTTGAGCCTAAAAAAAAAGAATTTAACACTTTAATATATATATATATATATATATAT
>JXCR01141989.1:0-19935 GCA_002079205.1 Phalaenopsis hybrid cultivar
AAGATCATGTTCCACAGTTGGCTGATATTGTTGGTGATGAGGAGAAGGCGAAGGACATTGTAGAAGCTGCTAAAGTATCCATGGGACAGGACCTGTCTCCAGTTAACTTGATTAATGTCCAGATGTTTGCACAGAGGGTTATGGATTTGTCTGCATATAGAAATAAGTTATATAAGTATCTAATCACAAATATGAATAACATTACACCAAATTTGACTTCTTTGATTGGTGAAATGGTGGGAGCAAGACTTATTTCTCATGTCGGAAGCCTCTCAAATTTAGCTAAGTGCCCTTCTTCGACTCTTCAAATACTTGGTGCGGAGAAAACACTTTTCAGAGCATTTAAAACTAGAGGAAATACTCCAAAATATGAATACCACCATTTTTGGAGAGAAACTTCGAGAACAGTATTTTTCCTTCCCTGCTGAAAGCGTCAGGGGGAGCTGCGTTTCTAACCGATCCTTCTCCAAGCCGCCATCAAAACTGGAGACCTCTCTAAATTCTACTCTGCATTTGACAATTCTTGTAGCTTCTGTTGCACTTCGCTTTTCCTTATGCGGGCGCCACCAGTCGTCGGAGTCAATTTTTTACAGCCTTTGTTGTGCCTCAATTTTTTTCCTGCGGTGCCTGGTTTACTACACCATTGTGATTTCAACGGTTTTCCCTACTCAGACATTTGGGCAACTGCAAGCTTGCATTTTCAGCAAACAACGGACATTATTTTATCTTTCTAGTAGAAATTTTGGTTTGTCCATGTGATTTGTTTTCTTTCTCCAGTACAAATCATGGAAGATCTCCAATAGAAATCCCAGTTTTCACTCTCTGGTGGAAATCGTTGTCCCCGCAAAACCGCACAGAGCATTGGCTTCCTTGCGGGCTCTCCCACGGTTGTTTTCTTTGCAGTTTTTTTAGTCGTGGATCCTTCCTGTGGGAACTTCTAGCCCTCAGACCTCCTGATTTCCTTCCAGGACCGTCGAAGCACCTACCTACAGCGGGACCTATCCCTTGATGGTTCTCTTGCCACTGGAACTCACTCTTGTAGTCCTTCCTGCCGGTGAAATTTCCTCCTGCGGCTTTTCCTGCCGCCAGAATTTCCTGCGGACATATCTGCTACCGACTGGATCTTCGGGCTTACTCCTGCAGCCGGTTCTTTCCCCTGCAGCCTTTCCCGCCGTTGGACCTCCCTCATACAGTTTTTCTCGCCGTCGGATCTACCTCAACAAATTTTTCCCTACAGATTTTGGCCATCTCTTCCCAAGGAAAGCACTGCTCTTTCCTGTAGCATTATTGCAGCCTTCTCCGAGCACTACAGCTTTTCTGAGCACTGTCGTTGGCCCTCTGCAGCTTTCCTGCAACCTCTCTGCAGCCTCTTTACAGCTTTCCTGCAACCTCCCTGCAGCCTTCTTGTAGCTTTCATGCAATTATCAGTCAACCAGTGACTTACAAATTCATGAATGTCTCAAAATTGAGTTTAGCCCTCGTCCAGGCCACTCTCAGACTTCGACATTCTCGGCTTTGGAGCTCTCAGAGGTGTTCTCAGGCTTCAGCACTCTCAGGCTTCGACACTCTTAAGCTTCGACATTCTCGGCTTCGACACTTACGATTTGAGGATTGTTGGAGTTTTTTGGCAAATTGATACTACCTGTCAAGTCAGCATACCGCAGCCAATGTTTTCAAATTCAAGTTGAATATGATTTTCAACCTGTTCAACTTAAGCGTGAGTGTTGAAATATCTTATTTACATGATTTATTGTCTTTCTTGTTAAGATTTATAATAGGAAATAATTTATTCTTAGTTATGAGGAATAAATTCTTTCCTTAATATAAGGAGATATTTTCTTTTAATATATTAGAAATTATTTGTTTTCCTAATTTATATTGTTTCATATTATCTCCTAATAGTTAATTGTTAGGTATGACTCATAATATCAGGATTTGGAGTCTCTTGGAATGAAGAGATGTCTCTTGGAATTGAAGAGATGTGTCTCTTCGAATTTAGTGGGTTGAGATCAGCGAGGGCGCAACAAAAGCATGATGGCCTAACCCACATTGGTGCAGGTGTAACGAACAGGTATCTTTTCTCCTAAGGGACTGAATATTCGCCAAGGTGGAGATTTGTTATGGTATGACTCATATACCATATAGGGACAGACGCTGGAACGAAGCGGAGCGAAAGAATCTATCCAAATCGGGAAGTTACGTTATGTGGGTTGGGGTTATACAGTACAAGAGTAATTTGAGAATTACATATTGTACTGTAGGGTTTATTCTAGGATTATAAATAAACCTGTTTGTAATCCTAGGCCTTTGAGAGAGCTGAATATTGTATTCTGTATTCTTTTCTGAATAGTGAAAATGAGGTCGCCGCTCTGCTCCCGAGGACGTAGGCATTTTTGCCGAACCTCGTTAAACCTCTGTGTTCTTCTGGATTGTGTCGATTACTATTTTTCTTCGCCCTAATTTCCTCAACAAGTGGTATCAGAGCCAAGGTTCGAGGGTCAGGAAGAAAATTTTCGTCTGCCCAAGAATAGGTTCGGCACAGAGGTTTCGCGCGAAGGGCTCCGGATTCGGTTCGGAATCGTCCAACGGCGTGATAGGAGTTCACGAGCAGGCAGAGGGATCGCGACACAGAGGCTGTGCGGTTCGCGGGAGGCAGGCGGACCGGGAGGCGGAACGCGATTCGCGCTCAAATCGGAGGATCCTGCTTGTTCGCGTGGAGAAGGGCTGCGTGAAAGAGAAAAGCGGAGAAGGAGAAGCTTTGTCGGAGACTGGCGTGGACGGATCAACTCCTCTCGTGCTGCTGGGTTCCGATTTTCGTCGGCGCTGCGAAGGAGGCGTCAGTCCGGCATGTCGGCGAAGATCACGCGGCAGAGCTAGAAAGGAAGCCGCGGTCAGGTCTCGTGGATCAGCGCCTGAGGAGAAAGATTTATTTCCATTGAGGGAATAAGGGAATCTTTTACAGAATATTCTCCCAACTCATTATTTGCTGTGGAGAGGAAAGTTTTTTAATTAAACTTGGCTGAAAGAAAATCTGCTTGAGAAATTGGAAAGGAAATTTTTTTTGTCCAAAGGAAGAAAAAGAAAAGCTTTTTAATTAAATTGTTTTAAATCAAATTAAGCAAATTTAATTAAGGAATTCCTCTGCTGGACAAGGAGAGGAAATAAAGTGAATATTTATTTCTTTTCTTAGAGGCAGAGAGGAAATTTTTTTTGCTTTGCTCGAAGATTTCAATTTTTTTTTCTCTCTTTCTTTTCTTAAAAAAAAAAAAAAAAGAGAGAGAGGTTCTAAGCAAAGATTTTTGCAGAGGAATTTTTTGCAGAAAAATTTTTGTTGCAGGATCAAAATTGTTTGCAAGGCGGACGGGCTCGCGGGACTGAACAGGTGCGAAGCAGTTCGGATAAAGGGCTACGGCAGTTCAGCGAGTTATGCTTTGGGGAGTTCGTGGTAGAGGTGGCGTCGCGATTTTGAGGCGCGACAGTTCATGAACCTTCGCGGCATTAGGCGAGGTGGAGTTTGCGAACAGGAGTTCGTGTGCAATTACCGTGAACAGGAGCGTTTGCAAACAAAGGAGTTTGGTGGTGTGTTCGACCAGCGGAGTTTGCAAGTTCGTCGCAGGTGGAGTTTGCGACAGGTGGAGTTCGGTAGGGTNACGTGAAGGTTGCCTCGCAGACTGAGGCATTAATTCTTTTTTATATTTATATTACTCCTTTTTTTTCCGAACTATGTTTAAAATGCTGCAGTGTCAATACTTTGCTTTTCAACTCCTTGAAATTAACAAGTGGCAAGAGCTTTAATTGTATAATAGGCTCTGAAGCTGCATTTAATTATATGGCCGTTTATCATTTGGGTTTTAACAAGGATATAAAATAATTTTGTTCTCATTTTCCTCGATTGAAAAATGTTAGCCACTTGGTTACTTGGGAAACTTTTTTAACCATCTCAGTAGAAATGAAAGTGAAATGAATCGTTTAACATAAATAAAGAGCTGGAAATTTTCAGATGTTCTAATATCTAAAAATGTTGTTGTTTTCACTACTTTTTTTTGATGTATTTGATTAAGAGATGACTTTGCTTCACATTCTTTCCATTTGAATTTGAACTTCCAATGTTGTATTGCTGTTTTTATTAGATAAATTATTCGAATTTATTATTTTTTTTTTAAGAAAAGGATTGGCCGAAGGGCGGACCCCCCAACCAATCCCCATGTGCAAATTTGAATTCCGTATTGTCAAGGATTCAAACTCGGGTCGAGAGGGGACTTATGCAGAGCCGCCACGGTGCACTAATTGCTTGTTATTGTGGAAGCTGAAATGAAAAAGTATTTATTTCGAACATTAACTAAAAGAAGAACAGTAGAAAGTTAACTGATTATTTGACAGCACTCACAGCACAGCATCCGAACCCAGCCATGAGACACTTTATTAGCATGCATGATCAAACGTAGAAAATAAAAATCCCAAACCAATGTTGTGAATATTATCAGCCTACAATCTGAACAGGCTTGAATCCTTTGTCAATCGAATCCCTCACTGCATCCATCACAACCTGATTCTTCCTACTGATGGAAGCCCACTTCTTCTCTGGCTTTGCTCCGCCATCTCTAATGTCTCCAACCAATCTCGAAAACTCAGATATCATGCAAGCCTCCTGTGGAATCTCAGTGGAAATAACATGATTGCTGGGCAATGGCTTCCATCCCGTAATAAGCTCTTTGAAACCAGACTGAGAAGCAAAGATGAACCCTGCAGACTTCTCCTCCAAAGGATTTACAAAGTCGCTCAGAGTTAAAGTCCCTTTTGATCCAACGGCTGTTGCTTGAAATGTTCTGTGAGCAAGGAAGGAGCAATGAAACGTTGCGACCGTTCCATTTTCCCAATGTAATGATGCTCCGCATGAGAGAAGAACTCCTGCTTCGTTCTTAACAGGGTTGGGAAAAGCAACAGCAGTTCTGGGCAACTCGTAGTCTGCAGTCCATAATATGAATCGGATGCAGTACCAGCCAAGATCACCCAGAGCACCAAGGCCGTCAAGATTAGGCCTTACACGGATGTTATCATGGAGGAACTCTGGTTTTGCATGGAAACTAGCTATGCTGTTCACCTGAAGACAGTAGGATTCAGCAAGAGATCATGAGAAAACTGATAATGGTGATCAAACTGGCTTACCATCTTCAGCTGACCGAAGAGATGAGGATCTTGGATAAGGTCGTGCATCTTAGCTGCCCGAGGGTGATGCATCCACACAGTGCCATCCATGAACTGCACATTGTTGGCCTCGCAGGCATCGAGTATCTGGTCAAGGTCTGCAACACAGAGTGCCGCCGGCTTTTCGAGCAATATGTGTTTACCCTTGAGGGCGGCAGCAACGGCCCATTGAAGGTGAAGGCTTGTGGGCAGAGGCACATAGACGGCGTCGACGTCGGGGTCATCAAGCAGAGATTCATAGCTGGCGTGCACCTGTGTGTTCTCCGGCAAGCCGTTATCTTTGATGAAGCCGTCAGCTTTGTCTGGGGATCTGCTCCCAACAGCAACAATGGTTGCATTTGAGGATAGCTTGATGGCTCGAGATAACTTGCGCGCTATGGCTGCGCATCCCATGATGCCAAACCGGATAGGCTGTTCCATCTCTTCTGCACGGCTTGCTCGGACCGAGCAACGTTTTTTTCTGGATTTGAGCTGAGGAGATTGGTTTGTGCTGTCTCCCAATTTATGCCAAATTATAAAGGTCTAGAAAAAAATGATCCAAAATAGTGCCTGATGATCCCAAATGAAGAAACTGTCTGTCTTGGAAGCAAAGTAGAACTAACGAAAGAGCCAAAGGAGTCTTCTTTTTTGGTAATTTTCTTGGAAGATATAAATGTCAAATTATTTAAAAAGAAAAAAAAAAAAAAAAGCGCCGCCTTCCACTTGCATCCATATTTATGAGAAACGACAAGTCTTTAGTGGCTGGCATCCAGCTAAAAATTCAGCGCCGTTCCTCCCACGCGAACAGCAGTTGTCAGTTTGTTTCACAACAGCCGTATGATTTTTATTTTTATTTTTTCAATTAGATTCAAAATTAATAATTAGAGTATTCTTCAAATTTAAATCTTCTGGTTGGAAAGAAGATTCTTTATCAAATCGATTAGATTAAAAATTGGTGATTAAAATGTGCTTTGAATATGAATCTTTTGATTCTAGAGAGGAATGTCTAACTACTTCACAAACCTTGAAAAACCCTAAACTTCATCCAGCTGAATCATAAAATTTTCTCTGACTGATTTTAAGCTCAATTTATGGATGAATCATAACTTACGGATCTGGTTTTAAAGAGCATCAGGATAGTTTAAAGGAGCATTAAAAAAATAATTAAAATAATTAAAAAAAAAAAAGCTTGAGGAGTGGTTGATTGATTTAGCTTATAGGATCGGGTCTACGGCGGATCCAATGGCTCACAGCTCGTAATCCCCGCAGTCTAATAATGCCGCATTTTTCAGTGTGATGTTGTTAAGCAGAGCTCGATTTAGCTCTGGTTTAGTCCAACTAATTCTCTATATATCTAAAACCTCATCACTGTTAAATCCTGATCTGACTTTGAATAATTTAGTCTGGTTTATCAAATCTTGTGGCTGAACTAAGGTTTATGAGATTCATCAAATTTAAATGTTTTATTACAAATCTACACTTAGCCCGCGTTAATTTTACCTTCTTCACATGCATTTAATTAATTAATCAAACTCAAATCATTTTTCTATAAAAAAATTGATTATTTAATGAACAATTTTGAATAATATTTTTGCTTAATTCTCTGATGTTCACAGGTAGTTTCATATAAAGCTCTGGAATATGCTTGTTAAGAAGTTCGATGAATAATCTCATTCAAGGTTCTTCACTAAAGTTTGATTAAAACTAAGTTAATGCTTGTGAATAAAAAATAATTTAAAAAATAATTTATAGTTAATGATTTAACTCAATTAAAGTATGATTTAAATTTTATTTATACTGAATTAACTAAAAATTTTAATTTTTAATATTTAAAATAATATAAAGTCTTGTTTGCTTAGCTGTTCATTTATTTTTTTTATTCATATGCTTGTTTTAGTTATTTAGTTAATAGTTTGTTCATTTAAAAAATTATTTGTTTCTATAAATTCAACAAATAACTCATTTAGAAGTTTAATAAAGCCCTCCCGATTTCAAAATAATTAACTCAATCATGCCACTCATTAGTTTGCTCGATAAGACTCATTTGATTAGAAAAGAAAGAACTTGATAGCACTAATATTAATTTACTGAATAAAGATTGTTGGTTTAAAAATTAAGTAACTCAATAATACGATTCATTAATCAACACGATAATATCCTAATAATCATTATATGAAATGAACCTGATCCAACCTCCAAAAATTATAATAATAAATAACCCAAACTTGAAAATAAACATAGAAGCACAATCTCAACTTTATAAATAAACTTAAATTTGAACTCTCAGCTCTGTTAGGAGGTTGCAAAGGAGGGTCATTTTATTAAATTCCCAACTCTTCTTACAAAATAGCATCTGACTCAAAAGTAATCATTTTATAAGACGACATATATAAAAAAATCAATTTTCTTATGAACTAGAACTAGAAAAAATATATATTGTGATTATAAAAAAACAACTTTTTTTTTTTTCTTTATGCTGTAATAAGCGGATAGTTAAAATACAATCCTTCATTTTGTTCTATGTTTTCATGTCCAACATAAACGCAATTATTCTTAAAAAATAATATTTTTTATAATGATCCAGTGATCCTTCCACACCAGAATAAATAAAAATTACAAAAAAAACGAGAAAAAAACTAATGCTTGATAAACTCGTTCATGAATTGAGAATACATTATATATTGCTGACTCCAATAACAAAAATCAATGCACAAAATGCAGCATTAAATGCTTTTATCCCCAATTTGTTCATCTTTGTTTCATGGCAGCACGCCAGGGAATTTTTAAGCATTGAATCATGCATGCGGCAAATTATTTCTGAAAGGAGAAGAAATAAGAAAAAGAATTGGTTGAATGCATAATTATCTTCTCAAATTGTGAAGACGATGAGAGCCCCCAAGCAGATCACTTAGAGCCACAGCAAGCAAAGTAGCTCATAAGCGTCTTCCTCCCCTGTAACAGATAACAAACACCTTTTTAACTANCTCACCTGAAGACAGTAGGATTCAGCAAGAGATCATGAGAAAACTGATAATGGTGATTAAACTGGCTTACCATCTTCAGCTGACCGAAGAGATTAGGATCCTGGATAAGGTCGTGCATCTTAGCTGCCCGAGGGTGATGCATCCACACAGTTCCATCCATGAACTGCACATTGTTGGCCTCGCAGGCATTGAGTATCTGGTCAAGGTCTGCAACACAGAGTGCTGCCGGCTTTTCGAGCAATATGTGTTTACCCTTGACGGCGGCAGCAACGGCCCATTGAAGGTGAAGGCTTGTAGGCAGAGGCACATAGACGGCGTCGACGTCGGGGTCATCAAGCAGAGATTCATAGCTGGCGTGCACCTTTGTGTTCTCGGGCAAGCCATTATCTTTGATGAAGCCGTCAGCTTTGTCGGGGGATCTGCTCCCAACAGCAACAATGGTTGCATTTGAGGATAGCTTGATAGCTCGAGATAACTTGCGCGCTATGGCTGCGCATCCCATGATGCCAAACCGGATAGGTTGTTCCATCTCTTCTCTGCACGGCTTGCTTGGACTGAGCAACTTTTTTCTGGAGTTGAGCTGAGGAGATTGGTTTGTGCTGTCTCCCAATTTATGCCAAATTATAAAGGTCTAGAAAAAAAATTATCAAAATAGTGCCTGATGATCAGCAATAAAGAAACTGTCTTGGAAGCGAAGTAGAACTAACGAAACAGCCAAAGGAGTTATATATATATATATATAATTTTCTTGGGAGATATAAATGTCAAATTATTTATAAAAAAAAAAAAGCGCCGCCTTCCACTTGCATCCATATTTTTGAGAAACGACAAATCTGTAGTGGCTGGGATCCAACGAATAATTCAGCGCCGTTCCTCCCACGCGAACAGCAGTTGTCAGTTTGTTTCACAACAGCCGTATGACTTTTTTTCAAATTTTCTTCAAGATTCAAAATTAGTAATTAGAGTATTCAATCTTCTATAGTTGGAAAGCAGAGCTAGATTTAGCTCTGGTTTTGTCGAACCAATTCTCTATATATCTAAATCCTCGTCAACTTTAAATCCTGATCTGACTTTGTATCATCTAAGCTGGTTTATCAAATCTAGTGGCTGAACTAAGGTTCATGAGATTCATCAAATTTATATGTTTTATCACAAACCTACACTTAGCCCGGTTTAATTTTAGCTTCTTCACATTCATTTAATTAATTAATTGAACTCAAATCATTTTTATTTTTCTATAAGAAAATTGATCATTTAATGAACAAGTTTGAATAATATTTTTGTTCAATTCTTTGATGTTCACTCTTAGTTTCATATAAAGCTCACAAACAAGCTTATTAAGAAATTCGATGAATGATTTCGTTTAAAGTTCGGGACTAAGTTTGACAAAAACTAATTTAATGCTTGTGAATAAAAAATTAATTTATAGTTAATGATTTAACTCAATTAAAGTAAGAATTAAATTTTATTTATACCGAATTAACTAAAAAATTTATTTTAATATATAAAATAATATAAAGTCTTGTTTGCTTAGTTGTTCATTTATTTTTTTTGTGTTCATATGCTTATTTTAATTATTTAGTTAATAGCTTGTTCATTTAAAGAATTATTTGTTTCTATAAATTAAACAAATAACTCATTTAGAAATTTAATAAAGCTCACCTGATTTCAGAATAATTAACTCAATCATGCTCCTCATTAGTTTGCTCGATAAGACTCTTTTGATTAGAAAAGAAAGAACTTGATAGCACTAATTTTAATTTGCTGAATAAAGATTGTTTGTTTAAAAATTAAGTAACTCAATAATACTATTCATTAATCAACATGATAATATCCTAATAATCATTATATGAAATGAACCTGATCCAACCTCCAAAAATTATAATAATAAATAACCCAAACTTGAAAATAAACATAGAAGCACAATCTAAACTTTATAAATAAACTTACATTTGAACTCTCAGCTGTGTTAGGAGGTTGATCAAAGAGGGTCATTTTATTAAATTCCCAACTCTTCTTACAAAATAGGATCTGACTCAAAAGTAATCATTTTTATAAGACGATATATATAAAAAAAAATCAATTTTCTTATGAACTAGAACTAGAAAAAATATATATTGTGATTATAAAAAAATAACTTTTTTTTTCTTTATGCTGTAATAAGCGGGTCAAATATATAGTTAAAATACAATCCTTCATTTTGTTCTATGTTTTCATGCCCAACATAAACGCAATTATTCTTAAGAAAATAATCTTTTTTTAAAATGATCCAGTAATCCTTCCACACCAGAATAAATAAAAATTACAGAAAAACGAGAAAAAAACTAATGCTTGATAAGCTCGTTCATGAATTGAGAGTACATTATATATTGCTGATTCCAATAACAAAAATCAATGAACAAAATGCAGCATTAGATGCTTTTCTCCCCAATTTGTTCATCTTTGTTTCATGGCAGCACGCCAGGGAATTTTTAAGCATTGAATCATGCGGCAAATNATTAATTTTCTTATGAACTAGAACTAGAAAAAATATATATTGTGATTATAAGAAAATAACTTTTTTTTTCTTTATGCTGTAATAAGCGGGTCAAATAAATAGTTAAAATACAATCCTTAATTTTGTTCTATGTTTTCATGCCCAACATAAACGCAATTATTCTTAAAAAATAATATTTTTTTATAATGATCCAGTGATCCTTCCACACCAGAATAAATAAAAATTACAAAAAAAACGAGAAAAAAACTAATGCTTGATAAACTCGTTCATGAATTGAGAATACATTATATATTGCTGACTCCAATAACAAAAATCAATGCACAAAATGCAGCATTAAATGCTTTTCTCCCCAATTTGTTCATCTTTGTTTCATGGCAGCACGCCATGGAATTTTTAAGCATTGAATCATGCGGCAAATTATTTCTGAAAGGAGGAGAAATAAGAAAAAGAATTGGTTGAATGTATAATTATCTTCTCAAATTGTGAAGACGATGAGAGCCCCCAAGCAGATCACTTGGAGCCACAGCAAGCAAAGTAGCTCATAAGCGTCTTCCTCCCCTGTAACAGATAACAAACACCTTTTTAACTAACTTAAAACACATCGATCATAATAAATAATATATAGGAATGTTAACAAAACATCAATCAACAAGCTTCTTTATAATCAAAACTACGGATTCAANCAACAAGCATCTTTATAATCAAAACTACGGATTCAATATCAAAGACTAACAATCTTCATCGTACAAGAAAAATTAAGAAGATATCATTAAAAAATAAAATAAAATTACTATGTGAAAGCGAAGAAATCAATAATAAGATCAATGCATAACGAAAAGACATCACATTTATTTTAAGAACTTAATCATGAAAAGGATATTTTGATAAAGAAATCACCCAAATTAGATCGAAAATCAATATAATACTGTTAAATACAGTAACAGCAAAAGCCCGACAGAGCTTGAACGGAGAAAAAGAGAACTGAAGCAGCATACCGGTGAACTATGTTTCACNTTACAAGAAAAATTAAGAACATGTCATTTTTTTAAAAAAAAAAGTACTATGTGAAAGCGACCAAATTAATAATAAGATCAATACATAACGAAAAGACATCACATTTATTTTAAGAACTTAATCATGAAAAGGATATTTTGATAACGAAATCACCCAAATTAGATCAAAAATCAATATAATACTGTTAAATACAGTAATCAGCAAAAGCCCGACAGAGCTTGAACGGAGAAAAAGAGAACTGAAGCAGCATACCGGTGAACTATGTTTCACTTGAATAACCGGAGGAGCGGTGCTGTACTGAGAAAGAAGGTCGGCTTCCTTTCCCATGGACATACGGGAGTAATCGGACTTGCTCTGCTTGCGATTCTCTCTAATCTTAGTGAAATCCATGGAGTAATCAGGCATACCCTGCAGCTTCTCCCAATCCCCGAACGCCGGTACCGACATCCAGTTCTCCTTCGACACCTGAAACACAATCCCCCCATCAGATTCCTAATTTCTTCTAGGAAATCGCAAGCTCCCAAACAGTGCTTCAAGAAAAACTCACAAAAGTGGAAATTAAAAAAGAAAAAAATGGCTTACATCGATGCTGCGATCCATGGGGAATCGGAGAAGAAGAAGATGTGTAAGGAATTTGCAGAGGAGCGGAGGAGTCGAGAGGAAGAAGACTGGAGAAGGAGTAGGTCTGACTATCGGTGGCCGGCAGGATTTATATGCTTCTGTCGTATAATTGGCGCCTGCTCTATCCTGCTTTCGTAGAAACTTGACTGAGAAAATTGAAATTTATTTATTTATCTATTGTAATTGTTTTGAAATATTTAATGTTGAGAAATTAGTGCGAAGAAAAACAAAAACGACACAATTCTAGAATAATACACAGAGATTTAACAAGGTTCGGCAAAGATGCCTACATCCTCGGGAGCAGAGCGGCGACTTTCTTTTCAATATTCAAAAAAGAATACATAATACAATATTCAGCTCTCTCAAAGACCTAGGATTACAAACATGTATATTTATAATCTTAGAGTAAACCCTAAAGTACAATATGTAATTCCAAATTACTAATGTACCGTATAGCGGGGCGTTAACCTAGCACCCCCAACCCACATAACGTAACTTCCCGATTTAGAAAGATTATTCTGCTTCGGTCCGCTCTGCTCTGTTTCGTTCCAGCGTCTGTCCCTATATGGTATATGAGTCATATCATAACAAATCTCCACCTTGGCTAATATCTATCCTCTTAGGAGAAAAGATACTTGGGATTTACACATGCACCAATGTAGGTTGGGCCACCATGCTTCTGCTGCACCCACGCTGATCTCAACCTACTAAATTCCAAGGGACGCACCTCTTTAATTCCAAGAGACATCTCTTCATTCCAAGTGACTCCAAGTTCTGGTATTATGAGTCATACCTAACAATTCTCCACCTTGGCGAATATTCAGCCCTTTAGGAGAAAATCTTCATCTTGCGAATATTCAATCCCTTAAGAGAAAAATCTTCACCTTGTGAATATTCTGCCTTTTAAGAGAAAATTTCCACCTTGCAAATATTCAACACCTTAGGAGAAACATCTCCACCTTGCGAACATCCTGCTCCATAGGAGAAAATCTCACCTTGCGAATATCCAGCCCCTTAGGAGAAATATAACATGGAGTTTCTTATGCACAAATGTGGGTTGAAGCACTTTTCCTGTTCGCGCCAGCACCTCGTCTAAACTGCTGTCCCGTGAGGGAAACCCTTCGCGAAATACCTCTGCAATACCACAGGCTTGCCAGCACCCTACCGAACTCCACCTGTCGCAACTCCTCCTGCGACAAACTTGCAAACTCCGCTGGTCGAACATCACCAAACTCCCTGTTCGCAAACGCTCCTATTCGCGGTAACTGCACACGAACTCTTGTTCGCTAACTCCACCTCGCATAATGTCGCGAATGTTCATGAACCGTCGCGCCTCGAAGTCGCGACGCCACCTCTACCGCGAACTCCTCAAAGCATAACTCGCTGAACTGTCGCGGCCCTTTATCCGAACTGCTTCGCATCTGTTCGTTCCCGCGAGTCCGTTTGTCTTGCGAACAATCCACAAAATTTTATATTTTTCTGCGCCGTGGCCAAAATTTTCTTTCTCCAGCCAATGAAATTCAGAAAATACTTCCAAATTTTCTTCTCCGCAAGATTCCTTGTTAAGTCACAANACCGCGAACTCCTCAAAGCATAACTCGTTGAACTGTCGCGGCCCTTTATCCGAACTGCTTCGCATCTGTTCGTTCCTGCGAGCCCGTTTGTCTTGCGAACAATCCACAAAATTTTATATTTTTCTGCGCCGTAGCCAAAATTTTCTTTCTTCAGCTAAGGAAATTCAGAAAATACTTCGAAATTTTCTTCTCCGCAAGATTCCTTGTTAAGCCAGAAATTGTATTTTGATTCTGCCACAAATCTTTTTAAATAATCACTTAATTAAGATTTTTTAATTAAGTTTACCTTAATTAAGTTTTTAAGAAAAATGATTTTTCTTTAATTAAGTTTCCGAGAGAAGCAACAAAATATTTCTAAAAAAAAAAAAATTAAAATATTCCCTTCATTAAATATTTCAGTTAATTAACTGAATTTCAAATACATTCCTTTCTTAAGCCTCCAACAAAAGAAATCTCACACAAATCCAACAAAGAAAATTTTAATTAAGTTTCATTAATTAAATATTTTTTAAATCATCTTATAATTAAAAAACAACTTTCCTTTAACTAAGTAAAATTCAAAAAATTTCCTTTCTTCAACGGGAAAAGAATTTATTGATTTCCTTCTTTTTTCCTCTCTGTAGCCTCCAAAGGAAACAGATCGAACCAGCAAAAGAAACAAATGGGAAGATTCCTTCCAATTTCTTAAAGATAACCTTCTTTTCACGAATGAGTTGAACCTTCCTTTGCAGAACTTCCTTCCTTTTCAGATTCACACACAAAAGGAAAGATTCATTTCTGTCGCCGAAATAGAAGCACGAACGTCCCTCCCGCGACACGAACTCTTCCTTCCACCTCCCGCCTCTTGCGGGAACAGTGCGTCTGCGAACTAGGCTCTCTAGCAGCGATCCTCCGCTCCTTCCCGCGCCGGACAACTCCCCAGCAGCCTTCCGCACCGCAAAGCTCTCTGTCGCGATCCTTCTGTTCGCGAACCCAAGCGTTCCGCTTGTTCGCCGACCGGAAAGGAGGCAAGCAATCTTCCGCGCCTCTCGATCTTCTCGTAAGCCGCAAATTGCCGAACACTTGGAGTTCTTGATATTTAGCTGCAAAATTTTCTTCAAATCTTCTTTCTTCCTGCGCCGCCAAAAATTTTCTTCCCCTCGAACCCAGCTCTGATACCACTTGTTGAGAAATTAGTGCAAAGAAAAATAAAAACGACACAATTCCAGAAGAACACACAAAGATTTAACGAGGTTCGGCAAAGATGCCTACATCCTCGGGAGCAGAGCGGCGACTTCCTTTTCAATATTAAAAAAAAAATACATAATACAATATTCAGCTCTCTCAAAGAACTAAGATTACAAACAAGTATATTTACAAATACATAATACAATAATATGTCCCTATATGATATATGAGTCATACCATAACATTTACGTATTTATATATTCAATATTTAAATTTTAATTTGTAATATATATATATATATATATANTTGTCAACTTCTGTTTTTCTTAAACTATACTATGGCTGTTTACTCTGATCGATCATGCATGTCTTTTTCATCTGATTTCAGTGATACAAATGAATATTTGTTCAGGTCCATAAATATCTTCATATGAGCAAAGAGGCCAACATTTCATGGGCCCTTATTCATGCAGCAATTTCTTCAGTTGCTAGAACAGCTATAATACCCATGCAAGACATCCTGGGTTTGGGATCCTCAGCTAGGATGAACACACCAGCAACTCAGGTAGCTTAATCGTCCTTTCTCTTCCGTTTTTTCTTTTATCTTTGGAGGCAATAGTAAATTAATCTAGGGAAATTTACATTCATACCACACAATTCTTATGTATTTACATATCCAACACCCAAAGTTTGATATTTATACTTATATAACATCTTGGTGTCACAAACTTATGCATGAAAAAATGTATTTTACTTTGAAAAAGATAAATAATAATTGTGGTATTTTTGATGTGATGCTAAAAAAAGCTGTTTGTGCTAGCAATGAAGTTCAGTTTTATTTTTTGTCTTCTCATTTGTATAAAAATCATGCATTTCAATGATATTTGCAGTTGGGAAACTGGAACTGGAGAATTCCTAGCGGTTTAAGCTTTGAGAAACTGAAGCCGGAGGCAGAGAGGATTCGTGACATGCTCTCATTGTACAATAGGCTCTGAAGCTTCATCTGATTATATGACCGTTTATCATTTCGGTTTTAATAAGGATATAAAATACTAGTGCTCCCATTTTCTTCGATTGAGAACTGTAAGCCACTTGGTGACTTGGGAGACTTGTTTTAACCTTCTCAGTAGAAATGAAAGCAAAAGCAGTCGTGCAAACATAAATAAAGAACTGGAAATTTTCAGATGTTATAAAAAATCTAGAAATGTTGATGTGAATTATTTATTGTTTTCAGTGTTTTAAGATGCTTCTGGTTTTTTCCATTTGAATTTCAACTTCCATGTTGTATTGCAGCATTTATGAGATAAATTATTCTAATTTTTAATTGATTTTTATTGTAGAAGTTGAAATGACAAGTATTTATTTCGAACATAAACTAAAAGAGGAATGGTAGAAAGTCAACTGATTAGTAGACAACAGTCACCGCACAGCATCTGGAACCAGCCATCTTATTAAAGTTCATGCAATGTAACGTTACCAAATTCATATATTCTGGTCAAATAATCTGAATGATTACTCAAATCCAGATAATGCTTGTTAAAAATTTGAATTTCCCTCCCATTGTATGAATGTTAGTCTAAGCTGTATATATATTTGTTATTTGCTTAATGAGAAGATAAGAAAGTTTTTTCTCCAAATTCTACATGGTATTAGAACTAAAAAAGAAAACTTAGATCTCTGCAATAGTCACTGAAAGCTCATCAGTTTTCTATTTTCTAGCTTTCTCTATTACCGTAACTATTTACAGTTATGCATTTGAATTCTTCACTCTTTCCTTATGTTGATGTTGTTCTCCTATGTGAACTGTTTAATGAAAGAATTCTGTCGGGTATTCTGCTCGTTGATTGCACAAAAATGTAGTTCCATTTGAGTTTAATATGACCATCTCATTTTCGTGGACAATTATATCTATTTTCTGCAATTCCATAGCACTTTGTTTCTTTTATGTATAAATTTGATTTATCACTACTGATTCAGACAAATTTTGGAAATGGCTGCTACTAAAGTTACATGCTGAAGAGACAATGAATAAACCATGCACCTGTATCAATTATCACCTAAAATATCCTATTAAAAAGCTGAATTCTTCAGTTTTCTTCATTTGANAGGTATTCTAGTCGTTTATTGCACAAAAATGTAGTTCCATTTGAGTTTAATATGACCATCTCATTTTCGTGGACAATTGTATCTATTTTCTGCAACTCCATAGCACTTTGTTTCTTTTATGTATAAATTTGATTTTTCGCTACTGATTCATACAAATTTTGGAAATTTTACACCTAAAATATTCTGGCTGTTACTAAAGTTACATGCTGAAGAGACAATGAATAAGCCATGCACCTGTATCAATTATCACCTAAAATATCCTATTAAAAAGCTGAATTCTTCAGTTTTCTTCATTTGACTTGCAAATAAGTGAATTGTGGAAGCTTCAAATTTTACATGAGAACTGAATGCAATTGCACGAGCCTGGCACGTGAAGGTTGCCTCGCAGACTGAGGCATTAATTCTTTTTTATATTTATATTACTCCTTTTTTTTCCGAACTATGTTTAAAATGCTGCAGTGTCAATACTTTGCTTTTCAACTCCTTGAAATTAACAAGTGGCAAGAGCTTTAATTGTATAATAGGCTCTGAAGCTGCATTTNGATCTTTACTCTATTGGGCTATAGCTAATATTTCTCTTCGTTATATTTATATTACTCCTTTTATTTTTCTGAACTATTTTTAAAATACTGCAGCTTGCTTTTCAACTCCTTGAAATTAACAAGTGGCAAGAGCTTTAATTGTATAATAGGCTCTGAAGCTGCATTTAATTATATGGCCGTTTATCATTTGGGTTTTAACAAGGATATAAAATAATTTTGTGCCCATTTTCCTCGATTGAGAAATGTTAGCCACTTGGTTATTTGGGAGACTTTTTTAACCATCTCAGTAGAAATGAAAGTAAAATGAATCGTTTAACATAAATAAAGAGCTGGAAATTTTCAGATGTTCTAAGATCTAAAAATGTTGTTGTTTTCACTACTTTTTTTGGATGTATTTGATTAAGAGATGACTTTGCTTCACATTCTTTCCATTTGAATTTGAACTTCCAATGTTGTATTGCTGTTATTATTAGATAAATTATTCGATTTTTTTTTTTTTAAGAAAAGGATTCCCCATGTGTAAATTTGAATTCTGTATTGTCAAGGATTCAAACTCGGGTCTAGAGGGGACTTATGCAGAGCCGCCACGGTGCGCTAATTGCTTGTCATTGTGGAAGCTGAAATGAAAAAGTATCTATTTCGAACATTAACCTAAAGAAGAACAGTAGAAAGTTAACTGATTGGTTGACAACACTCACAGCAAAGCATCCGAACCCAGCCATGAGACACTTTATTAGCATGCATGATCAAACGTAGAAAATAAAAATCCCAAACCAATGTTGTGAATATTATCAGCCTACAATCTGAACAGGCTTGAATCCTTTGTCAATCGAATCCCTCACTGCATCCATCACAACCTGATTCTTCCTACTGATGGAAGCCCACTTCTTCTCTGGCTTTGCTCCGCCATCTCTAATGTCTCCAACCAATCTCGAAAACTCAGATATCATGCAAGCCTCCTGTGGAATCTCAGTGGAAATAACATGATTGCTGGGCAATGGCTTCCATCCCGTAATAAGCTCTTTGAAACCAGACTGAGAAGCAAAGATGAACCCTGCAGACTTCTCCTCCAAAGGATTTACAAAGTCGCTCAGAGTTAAAGTCCCTTTTGATCCAACGGCTGTTGCTTGAAATGTTCTGTGAGCAAGGAAGGAGCAATGAAACGTTGCGACCGTTCCATTTTCCCAATGTAATGATGCTCCGCATGAGAGAAGAACTCCTGCTTCGTTCTTAACAGGGTTGGGAAAAGCAACAGCAGTTCTGGGCAACTCGTAGTCTGCAGTCCATAATATGAATCGGATGCAGTACCAGCCAAGATCACCCAGAGCACCAAGGCCGTCAAGATTAGGCCTTACACGGATGTTATCATGGAGGAACTCTGGTTTTGCATGAAAACTAGCTATGCTGTCCACCTGAAGACAGTAGGATTCAGCAAGAGATCATGAGAAAACTGATAATGGTGATCAGACTGGCTTACCATCTTCAGCTGACCGAAGAGATTAGGATCTTGGATAAGGTCGTGCATCTTAGCTGCCCGAGGGTGATGCATCCACACAGTTCCATCCATGAACTGCACATTGTTGGCCTCGCAGGCATCGAGTATCTGGTCAAGGTCTGCAACACAGAGTGCTGCCGGCTTTTCGAGCAATATGTGTTTACCCTTGACGGCGGCAGCAACGGCCCATTGAAGGTGAAGGCTTGTGGGCAGAGGCACATAGACGGCGTCGACGTCGGGGTCATCAAGCAGAGATTCATAGCTGGCGTGCACCTGTGTGTTCTCCGGCAAGCCGTTATCTTTGATGAAGCCGTCAGCTTTGTCTGGGGATCTGCTCCCAACAGCAACAATGGTTGCATTTGAGGATAGCTTGATGGCTCGAGATAACTTGCGCGCTATGGCTGCGCATCCCATGATGCCAAACCGGATAGGCTGTTCCATCTCTTCTGCACGGCTTGCTCGGACCGAGCAACGTTTTTTTCTGGATTTGAGCTGAGGAGATTGGTTTGTGCTGTCTCCCAATTTATGCCAAATTATAAAGGTCTAGAAAAAAATGATCCAAAATAGTGCCTGATGATCCCAAATGAAGAAACTGTCTGTCTTGGAAGCAAAGTAGAACTAACGAAAGAGCCAAAGGAGTCTTCTTTTTTGGTAATTTTCTTGGAAGATATAAATGTCAAATTATTTAAAAAGAAAAAAAAAAAAAAAAGCGCCGCCTTCCACTTGCATCCATATTTATGAGAAACGACAA
>JXCR01141989.1:21470-43099 GCA_002079205.1 Phalaenopsis hybrid cultivar
TGTTTTAATTATTATATTATATTTTGATGGTACTAATTTTCACTTTGATTATAATTTTATATAAAAGTATTTTTTTTTTTTAAATAGACAATGTGATATCTAACCAGTTATAACTATTTTGAAGCGTATGTCTAACTTTTCATAAATTTATCGTAAAATATAAATATATAAATATATATAACCCTTAATTTAAAATTAAAAATAAAAAAACATATTCTGATTAAAATTTTTATTTAAAATAATTAATGCACAACCATTCAAGAAACAGTCAGCGAAAGACAGCAAGATGCCACGTGGTTGCGACAGGCGTAAAATTGACTGATTGCTCAGGGGGGTTTTGGGGATTGCACATTAGTACCAGTCGCACAAAACAGCAGACTGCCAGTTTAAAGTAAACTATCGCGGCCAGCCATTTTTGTTGCATTAAAATGCTAATATCCTATAAAATATTATTCTAGGAAGATGTACACGTATACCACTTAATTCTTATATATTTACATATCTAACACCTCAGTAAATTTCATTTTTTTTTAAATTAAAATGTTGATATTTTCTATGTGGTGTAAAAGATTTGGGTGGTTCAATTGTGAAAAGTGAAGTTTAAATGTTAGTTGTGTAAAGTGTTGAATCAAAGATTGTTTGTGAAACACATCAAATGAATAAATAGTAGATGAGGAGAAAATGAGATACGAACATTAATAAGTAGTGCTGATATTTCTCCTATTTATAGAGAATTTTGTAGAATAGTTATATTATATTCTTACCCCCATTTGAAGAGAGACTTTAATGGGATATTTATGATATTTTAAAAATTGGTTTATCGCCTGGTTATCTTCTATCTTAGCAAGCTAAGCTTTCGACTGGATCAGCTTGTTCGTCTGAGCTTAGTCGGTAGAGTTCGATAGGATGATCAAGTCTAGTTGACTATCTTCAATCCCTAATAACGAGNATTTCATAGATTTCTCTCTAATTTATGACAAGTAAAATATAAACATATAAATATATATAACTCTTAATTTAAAATTAAAGATAAAAAACATATTCTGATTAAATTTTTTATTTAAATTAATTAATGCACAACCATTCAAGAAACAGTCAGCGAAAGACAGCAAGATGCCACGTGGTTGCGACAGACGTAAAATTGACTGATTGCTCAGGGGGGTTTTGGGGATTGCACATTAGTACCAGCGCACAAAACAGTGCCAGTTTACAGTAAACTATCGCGGCCAGCCATTTTGTTGCATTAAAATGCTAATATCCTATAAAATATTATTCTAGGCAGATGTACACGAATACCACTTATTTCTTATATATTTACATATCTAACACCTCAATAAATTTCATTTTTTTTTTAAATTAAAATGCTGATTTTTTTTTAAATTAAAATGTTGATATTTTTTATGCGGTGTAAAAGATTTGGGTGGTTCAATTGTGAAAAGTGAAGTTTAAATGTTAGCTGTGTAAAGTGTTGAATTAAAGATTATTTGTGGAACACATCAAATGAATAAATAGTAGATGAGGAGAGAATGAGATATGAACATTAACGGGTAGTGTTGATTCTTCACAATATATTTTTCCTATTTATAGAGAATGTTGTACAATAGTTATATTATATTTTTACCCCCATTTGAAGAGAGACTTTAATGGGATATTTTTAAAGTCTTGTGTTTTTGGGATCTGATCTTTTGAAGTATTTTGCTTTGCGATGATATTTAGTGCAGATGATCTGACTCTAATAAACCCAGATGAGGGTCTGATCGGGGCGTTAGTGATTGCAGATCAAGCATTAGGCTAGCTCTCAAGCGAGGATGGCAGAGTCGATTCGCCCAGTAATCCTACACCTCTCTTAAAGACACATTGGGAAAATGTTGAAGGGGCACGCATGTCTCATAAGTCGTTGGCTCATCATCTTGATGATATTGAAAGTTACTTTGCTTAGTCAAAGAGGATACAATAGAGTGATAGAGCTTGGTCATCCTAACCCGAACGATGGACAAATACCATATAATGGCACGATAAGACATACACATTTGTTATTCATCTGGATTGTCGTGATCAGCTATATCTAGATCAAAAGCTAGTAAAGGCTGAAGAGATGCTCGAGAAAGTCAAGATAGAGGGACTTAAACAATTGGAGTTACTTTCGACCATTATGCAAGAAAATCAAGCCTCGAAGGATAAGATGGCGGTGATGAAGAAGCCCAAAGAGTTATTTTTTGACTTTTACTCTCAACGAACACAAGAGGCTCTTCTTGTGGAAAAGTTCAAGGAAAGGATCTCATACGGTGTCAAACATATGGCAAGGGTCATGCCGGCCTCCACAGAATGAACCAATCTGGAGAAGTCATCCATACTGGTGACTGACTTCGAGTTTGAGGATTAAAAGGGAATGGAGGATGGGACGAAAGCGATTCAGCTGACAATGGGTCATCTAACATATAGGCTAGTCCGAACCTTCTATAATTTGTTTAATTTTTTTTCTTATAAATACTTGTAAAAAAGACTCATCAGAATAGTTATTAAGTCTTTTTTCATTATTAACAAGAAATAAAAGTTTATTAGTCAGTCATATCTTGCAATATCTTTTTCGTTTTCTATATTTACATGAGCCAAGCGGTTGTTGTGTCAAGATGAGTTTGCCTAGCCATGGCAGATGCCAATCAGACAATTAGTGAACTAGATTAACTATGGAACTGAGTAGGCTTGCGAAGCTAAAATGACAGTTAATTGGAAGAATGCGGTGGATTTTAATTAGATGATGAGATTTTAAAGAGTGAGTTTGTGATTCGTTTGATTTGTTAGTGTCCTGCCCAAGTCTTACACCACTCATATCTAAATCACTCTATTAAATCATCACCTTAGACGGGTTGCACCTTACCTCAGTCATAATAATAAAATTTTGTAGTCTTCACAAGGGTAATCATCCAAACTTTCTATTGGAGAGATTCATGTGTTGCCCACAATGGATCTTGTCACGTGTGAGTAGAGAATGATCACCAAAACTTGATCCGTGTTTCAAGATGAGACATAAGAATTTTATTACTCATGGGAGCTGAGGGTCGGATACTTAGGTAGTTTTTTCAGTTGGATGGCTAACATCATTGTCAGATAAATTTAGCCACTCAAGTAAAAACACCATTGGCAAGTTGACTCATGTTCTCTGCATGTCGGTCGGGCTTGATGACCCTTTCCATGAAGTCCTAAAGTATCGATCAGATTTAACTGCTTCTTGTGTGAACTATAGTTGATTTCTCTGAGTGTCAGTTGGGTTCGACTGCTTCTTACATGAACTATAGCTAAATTCTCTGAGTGTGAGCTGGGCATAGTTTATGGATAAAACTCCCCAATGCACTCTATATTGACTAGGTCTCCCTAATGTGAGGTCCTTCTCATTGCATTGCACCTCTTTTTATTTGTATATGATCTACGCTCATCACACATTTGAGTTTCAGTTGGGTGGTTGAAGAAATCCTGGAACCGGATCTTCTATTGGGTCGGGTCCAATGTGAGATAGTTTAGTACATTGAGACAGTTTTTTTTATAGTGGATGGCTTGAACGCTCTCTTATATTGTTTATAATTGAATGATCTACACTTGAATTGCTCGGTCGTCTTCTTGTTTGTTTTTTGACTCAGCTGATTTTGGCTTAGTTGACTTAGCTCGTATGGCTTGTCCCGTCTGACTGGGTGGGGATCACAATCTCTTTGCAGTGGACGCGCCTTCGTCATGTTCTTCTCTTTTGATCCTTTACATCTCTGAAAAAAACTATTTACGAGAAAAAGGTACCACTACAATGCATTACCAAGATCACATGGATGAGCTAGGAATTCTGTCATGGCCGATATGTGGAGTCTTTGCATCTCTGACAAATAATCTAGTCTAATTCTCTAGTTAAACTGATCTAATTGGCCTATCCTGACAGGTTGATCGATTTTACTCCTTGATCTTGAACCCAATCCCAGGAATTTAACTCATAGAAAAGGATATAAATTTGCCATTCTATAAATATAAGTAGAAGTGCTCTAAACTATTCTCTCCTGTGAATCAAAGAACATTCAAGAAAAAAAAATATACTGGATCATTAAATGTATATTTAATTCCTATATCACAATTGTTTATTTTAATCATGCATTGATAGTGCAGTCATTTTCACTCTTATTATTTTGTCTCAACATTAGCCAATTTATTTGGAATGTGCCCCACAGAACGGATCGAGGCTGAAAGGAGAGGAAAATATTTGACTCCAAGAAAGGGTCTCACCCTTGGTCCTTGGCTGGCCTCCATCCCAGCGAAAAACTTGTTGCCTGAAATCGTCCCCAGATCTGCCCGCTTATTCTTCCTTTCTGACAAAAAGTTCCTTTTTTTCCTCCCACATTCTTAGGAATTTGTATTTCACCTCGTCAAAACTTCAACTTTTACAACTCCGCCGCAGGAAACCCTCGGTTCCCTTCGTTCCGTTTTTTTTTTTATCGAATTTCCTGAGAATTGTAGTGGACTGTTTGTGATTTTTGGGTATGATGGTGTTCTGGGAGGGTTNTACGCATTAAACAAATACGTGATTGAAAATTGGAAAATAAAGTCTTAATGAATAAAAGTTACTTCCTTTACAATTCTTGAGCTATTTATTTATAGGTTTTGCAATCTAAGATCAATAATAGCATTAGCATAAAATCAGATTATGTTCAGTTTAGCTAACTCCAATTAAATATTAAGTTGCCTAGAGAGGTGAAAAAGGCACATGCCTAACGTGTTTTGAAGAGGCAATCCTGATCCTCTGCCTAACAACATGGAACAAAGCCAAGTAATCGGGAGGAAACTAATTATAATCGCATACTGAATTGGTAAACGAAACAGCCTGCCCCTAGCCAAAAACAAAGAAAACTGGTGGCTAGCAGTCTATGTATTGTATGGCAAAATGGCTAAAAGAGGAATCCAGCCATAGCCAACGATGTGAATTGCAAAAAGGTGGGAGTGATGTAGCCTATAACATGAAGCAACCAAAGANGCATATAATTAAATCATCACAACTTCTTCTAACATTAAAGATTAATACTCTCCACAACTTCCATCCAACACTTTAATTACTTTTCATTTTAAGAAGAAAGATAAAGAAAACTACTCATAATCCATGGAGAAAACAAAATCACACTTTAGTTTTAAAATAGAAATCACTGTCAAACTAACAAGAAGTCTCAATTAAAACCTAAAGTAGTTTAAAAACAAAGATAAAATTTTATCTCAAATCTTCCACCAAACTCTTGAAGTTCCTTTGAATCTCTTCTCTTTTACAACACTCCTAATTCTCACAATAAAACTAAAAACAAAAGAATAAAGTGAATTTGTGGTGTCTGAAAATCTCTCCAAACGTTCCTCCACGAACTTCTTCAAGAACCTCTTAGGACTCCCCCTTTTCAAGCATTTTTCAGAACCTTCAAGTACACACCTAGAAGTCTCAACTTTCTTCTTTTATAAATTTCTAAGAGGTGCCTTAGTAACTCTTCAAAACGTATCCCAATTCGATGCATTCTCCAAAGGATGCCTCCTTCCACAAGTCTTTTAATTATATTTTTATTTCTAGTGATCATAGCCACCCTCTTTAGTCAATAGGTGTCTCAAATGTCCCTTTAAAATTCAGCAAAATGAAGTAAACCATCACATAACTGCCTCTAGCGCTTAAGCGCGGGGCCTCTTGCGCTTAGGCACGGCCTTCTCTGTTTCACGGAGGCTTAAGGAGCTTAGGCGCCAAAACACTTTAGCACAATTTTCACATTTTTGCTCCAAATTTGATCTTTTTTCACTCCTTTTAGCATTTTTACCTTTTTTACTTGTACCTAAAAGAAAAACACACAAATATCTTCCATTAAAGCGCAATATCTCAAAAATAGGTANAAAGTTTTTTTTTTTTAACTTTAAAGGATAAGTTTCATGCAAAACCAAATTACTCACCAACACTTGGTAATTTCCTATGGTGCCATTTTTCTTGCTCATCATGAGCTTTAGACTTCATTTCCAAGCATCCCAACTGATCTTACTCTATAAAAAAAGCCATGGCCATGGCTATGGAAGAAAAGAGAGCTCACGACCAAACAAGGAAGAGCCACCATAGATTAGCAAAACCTCCTCCAAAATATCCAAAATTCTTCTTCAAGCACAGAGAAGAAGGGCTCCACCATTAATTGCCCTCAAAGCCTCCTCTGTGAGTTCAATTTTGGGCTCAAAATCGAGCTCAAAATCAGGGCACTGCTCCAAACTCCACCAAAATCAAATTAACCTTGCATACACCTTTACAACAATGAAGGAAGCCAAACTCCCATCAATTCCCCCTCTGAAATAGCCTCTACCATAGCTCTCAACCAACACCCAAAATNACCAGAGCCAAAGGCTTCATCCCTAAGCTCTTTGGGACTCAACGAAGGTGTGAAGAATCTCTGATTGAGGCTAAACATCTCGGAGCAAAGGCATAACCTCACTCACTCTCCCGAGCCTTTGCGAGCTCTCCATTTATGATGACTTGATTTCATAATATGTTTACCATATAGATGTGTTTGTCGCTTCAAGACGAACGATTTAAAAAAAATCATCAAAATTCATTAAGAAACGAGAGAGATATTAAGGTTTTAAGTTGGACGGCTCTCGGTTAAGGCTATCAGGGACAATGAACGGATGTCGTCCATTCTCGCGTGTATTGAATGGATGGCGGAGATCAAGCCGGATGATCCTCTGAAATGATATGGCGGGCCGCGTGGCTGCTGAATCAGAAGGCGGCGTCGAATAGAAACGCGCCGCGTGGCTGTTCGACGGATCCAATGATCCAGTCAGCCCGTGGTTTGAATAAATAAATAGGGGNTTCTATGTCAGTCCTTAAAATTGATTTTTCCTTATTCTATTTGCAAAAGATATCCTAACTTATATCAATTTGTAAATGAAATTTTTGTTCAATCTCTTCTTCTTTTTTTTTTTTTGGATAAAAGAAACTTTCATTTTGTTGTGCCATTATAGGTTTCTCAGTACATTTTAAACAAATGAGTTCATTCTTATCCTGGAATTGTTGGTGTTCTTTAGTTTTCTAAAATTTAAGCAATGAAATGTATTTACTTAATTGTATAATGTACATTCCTATGTTCGATCTTCCATTTCTAACCAAAATTTTGCTGTGAATAATGAACATGAACATTGAAAATTTTTTATTGTTTAGAGTATGAATATTATAACCTTGTAATTTTGTTCTTTTATGCCATTGCCATATTGAATGTTGTTGTCAACTTTATCATTAGCTGATTTTTGTGCTAGTGGTGGGAAATTTCATGTTTATGTTATAATTCATGTCAAAACTAATATTACTTTTTTCTCTCTTTCACTATTAGGGTGAATTCAGGAATTTTTATTTGTTTTGTACAAATTGATGATGTTAAAAATATGTTCAACCATTTTCATCTGGGCTCAGTACCAACTTTGATGGTTTTAAATTCTTCTTTGTTAAGTGTTTTAGTAAGATAAATTATATTTTGATGAAAAAACTTACAATTTAGAGTGTCTACTATTAACTTTCTAATTATTATTTTTTTATTCTAGCATAATAATTATTTATATCTACATATGAATTCCAGAAAGATCTTACATATAGGAATAACATGATTCACCGAATACGCTTCTTCTATCAATTTATCCTAATCTAAGAGTCATTGAGATTAGAGCTAAAAAGCACCTATATATATAAACACTCCTATTAAAGTAAAATAGTATCATGCATCAACATTAGTTCTAAAAAAAACCAAACCTACTTCTTTAAAGAACCAAACTAACTTATTGTTAGCATATGTTATAAGATCAAACTAAAACATTTAGATTGAGATAAAAATAAATAAATATAGGGATGTGATGCAGAATCGCTTAGCCAAGATTTATAGTACATACTAGAGAAGCTATTTCTTAATTTGAGACATCTTGAAAACCAATTTAATTGTCATCTGGGTAGCAAATCCAAGGTTATGAAGCTCTAAAACTTGCCCTGACTACAGAGAGAAAAGTACCTTAGTTAGTAACTTGTTTAGGAAGATCAATAACATATCTCCAAGGAAAAGCTCATGATAGAGATAGATTGAGAGAAAAAAAGTAGAATGTTATCGTGCAATGCATGGGTTATGTTGATAGTTTGATAATGAAGATTGAAAGTTTGATATTGAAGACTGAAAATTTTAACTTTAATAATGAAGTTTGAATGTCAAGAAGATTTGTGACATATCTCCTAAATAAATCTTTCAAATGTCTTGCAGGTAATTGTGTGGCATTTGGGTTGGGGACACGGGTTATGTTGACTAGGGTTTATTGAAAAAATAGGAAATAAAAGATTTGGCTGGGCTAGTGGGGGCATAGATCCCTAGTGTTCCCATTGGACATCTGCTCGTGGATATATCTAATGTTATGTAGCTTGTATTCTTACCCAAAATTTGCTTCATATAAAATTTCAATTTTTTATCCAATCCTGGCCATCTTTAGCTCTTGAAATTTAGGTTGTTCATGCTGCAGTGAATAGAAATTGATTTTTTATTAAAATTCAACTGGCATCAAACTATGAACTGCGTGAATTCATTAGAAAGGTTATGCTGATATGGTGTTCAAGTAATGACTTGTGGTGTTTGAGGAGCTTAATTGTATGCACATGGGGGTGTTGGAATGATGGATAGAAATTTGGTTATTTTCTTGTTAATTTAAAGAAATACAAAATAAAGGGGTCTCTCTTTGTTACATTTCACTTAAGGGTCTAATTTTCTTAATATGTTATGATGATTTAATGAATGTTGATCACACAAAAAATGTTAGGATTAATTGATCAAAGACTACTAAATATATTCTTTTTTTATATGAAACTAGAAAACATGAGAATTTGAACCAAAATGATCATGCAATTATGGATTAAATTTGAAGAAATTAATTGAACCATGAAAAATCTCAAAGCCATTGAAACTTTAAGAGTTCATCGAAGTGTAAAAGATTACATCTTACATTGATACAAGTACATAGATGACTTCCCCCATAATTATGTAGTCTCTTTTGGACTGCACTCAGACAACACGCATTAAACAAATACGTGATTGAAAATTGGAAAATAAAGTCTTAATGAATAGAAGTTACTTCCTTTACAACCCTTGAGCTATTTATTTATAGGTTTTGCAATCTAAGATCAATAATAGCATTAGCATAAAATTAGATTATGTTCAGTTTAGCAAACTCCAATTAAATATTAAGTTGCCTAGAGAGGTGAAAAAAGCACATGCCTAACGTGTTTTGAAGAGGCAATCCTGATCCTGTGCCTAACAAGGAAACTAATAATAATCACATACTGAACTGGTACACGAATCAGCCCGCCCCTAGCCAACAACAAAGAAAACTGGTGGCTAGCAGTCTATGTATTATATGGAAAAATGGCTAAAAGAGGAACCCAGCCATAGCCAACGATGTGAATTGCAAAAAGGTGGGAGTGATGTAGCCTATAACATGAAGCAACCAAAGAATGGAAATTAAATTTTCTTTTCAGTACTATGCAATTACTGAAAATCAAGCCTATATCTAGAGATTCATGCACAGCTCTTATCATAAGATTTAACCATATCAAAATAGCACACAATGGTCCAAATTATTCCGAAAATTGAACTAGTCCCCAACCATGCTAACTAAAAAATTTTGCTAAGCCACATAGATGCCGTTTTGATGAAATAAAAAGCAGAAAACACATCTTATTCTCATAGACATTCATTGTAGACTTGTCAAAANAAGATTTGATGAAAATAAAACAAAGGTTCAAATAGCGGATGTGATTGGGGAATATAACACCCTCTGTTATGAATTTTGTTATGTAGTCTCTAGTCGTATGGCTATTATTCCAGGCCATGTTATTTTGGCATTACCGCTACTTTGGGGCTTATGCTTCATGCTAATAATTGTGACTTTTGCTTATGGCTTCGAAGTTAAATGTGAGTTTCTATTCTCATGGGAAGGCCCAGGTTTAACTTATATTCATAGGAAGAAAAAAAATCTATATTATGTTGTTTCAAAATCTTTATTCTTTGGATAGATTTAAAGTTGACATTTGATGGTTATTTGGGATCAGATTAAACTGATTTTGTGCCAACCATATTTATAAATTTAAGCACGAGGAGTTTATGAATAGGTATTATGAGTATGCAATTTGTTAACTTTGTTTCAATAGATTTTCTTTCAATTTTAACATTGTAAGTGCAAATTGTACATGCGATTCCTTTGAGTGCTGTATAAGCGCGAATTTATAATTTATTGGAGGTCATCTTCTTTTCTCGACTTAAAAATTTGGATTTCTTATTCTGGTGTTTTTTTTTTGTCTGACTTAATTTCTTCTACATGTCTTTGTATTTCTTTTTTATATTCTTGATTTTATTCAAATTTGTCACAATTGGGATTTTTGTTATGAAGAATAAATTGCAAGTATTCTTTGATTTTGTTTATTTTAAATTTATTGCTTCTTTCTTTAGATTTGTTTGATCATTATATTATCTGTTTTGCTCTATTTCTCATATTATTATTTACATTTAAAGAAAGTAATTTGGTTTTTTTTTTTTTTTCTATGGCTCNCGACCCTACCCTTGATCCAACTACCCAAAATTCTGGTGTAGTTCAAGACACTCTGGTTGACCATGTAACTTGTTGTGAAAAACAACGACAATAAAGAGAAAAACTGGATCGAAAAAAATCACAAAACAGAAAACAACAAAGCACACAGATTTACGTGGTTCGACAAATTGCCTACTTCCACGGAGCTGCAGAGGATTTTATTAGTTTGAGAAATTACATCCACCGATAACCTCGACGATTACAAGAAAATACTATTTTTCTCTACCTCTTTATCTCTCCTCTCCTCCTCTCCTTCTCTCTCTCTACCCGAGAGCTTCAAACCAAAGCACACCACAAGAAGAACCAAGAAAACTACCAATGCCGAAAAGGAAGTCTGAGAAAGCAAATCCCAAGAGAGATTACAAGGGAGCTAACATGCCTATTTATTAATTCCATCATGTCATTAGGCTCATTAAGGAATTAATCAAATATATAATGAAGCCCATTAATTATTTCATTTTCTCTTCTGCAGCAGATCATAGAAGAAATTAAGAACAATTAATTTTGAGTATCAAATCTAATTTGCTGCCAAATATGAGAAAATGTCAAATTGAGCAGTGGACTGGTTTCCATATTTGCAACAAATCTACCACTTGGAGACTGGTGCACTAGCTGCATCAACCACTAGTTGTGCCGCCCTTTTCTTACGTGATATCCTCCACCTCTGCAACTCAAAGCTCCGGTCTTCATGTCAGAAGACCGGCTGAAGTCGAGCACAACTTCAGATTCTCAAGAGTAATACCCTCAGTTGACATATCTACGTCAACATAGCCTTGTAACTCTAAGCTTTTTCCTGGGTTACTCTTGTAATTACTTACAACTCCCATTGCATGGGCAATATCTTGCCTCTATTGAAAGCCCTTTTCAACAAGTCCAGCCTTGTACATTTTACCGTCATCAAACGTAGTCTTTACCTGGTAAACAAACTTGTTGTGCAATGTCTTCTTTCCTTGACAGGGAATCCATCTATTCTGGTCGTTTTTCTAATAACGGAAGATGAAGTTTCTTCCCATGGAGGTAATCCTCTATCTGCATCCTCCAGTAACCAAAATCTGTGCGATTAAACTTCTTGATCTCCGATGTCATCACATCATCTCTGGTCATCGCTTTTCCTCAAATTCAAACCCGATCTCTGATACCAGTTGTTCTGAAAAAGTGACAACAATAAAGGGAAAAGCATGATCGAGAAAAATCACAAAACAGAAAACAATGAAACACACAGATTTATATGGTTTGACAAATTGCCCACGTTCACAGAGCTGAAGAGGATTTTATTACTTCGAGGAATAACACCCGTCGATCACCTTGATTATTACAAGAAAGCACTCTTTCTCTTTCTTCTCCTCCTCTTCTTCTCTCTCTACCAGAGAGCTTCACATTGAAGCATGCCAGAAGTAGAACCTGAATAACTACCAATGCTGAAGAGGAAGCCTAGGAAACCAAATCCCGATGGAGATTACAATGGGAGCTAGCAAGCCTATTTATTGATTCGATCATGTTATTAAATCCCATTAAGGAATTAATCAAATAATTAATGAAGCCCATTAATTATTTCCTTTTCTCTTCTGTAACAAATCATAGAAAGAATTAAGAGCAATTAATTTTGAGTATCAAATCTAATTTGCTGTCAAACATGAGAAAATGTAAATTTGAGCAGTGGATCAGTTTCTATATTCACAACATAACTCAAGTGACTTATGGCGTTCTTCTGTCGCTTTCACTGATGTTCCCTAGTGAACCTACCGCGTCATTTACAATATCTGAGTTGATTCAATTATTGGGTATGAAGGACTTTTGTCTTGTGTTTTTGGGATCGGATCTTTTGAAGTATTTTGCTTTGCGATGATATTTAGTGCAGATGATCTGACTCTAATAAGAGGATCTGATCGTGGCGTTAGTGATTGTAGATCAGGCATTAGGCTCTCAAGCGAGGATGGCAGAGTCGATTCACCCAATAATCCTACACCTCTCTTAAAGACACATTAGGAAAATGTTGAAGGGGCACGCATGTCTCATGAGTCGTTGGCTCATCATCTTGACGATATTGAAAGTTACTTTGCTTAGTCAAAGAGGATCCAATAGAGTGATAGAGCTTGGTCTTTTTAACCCGAACGATGGAAAAATACCATATAATGGCATGGTAAGTGTAACATACGCATTTGTTATTCATCTGAATTGTCGTGATCGGCTATATCTAGATCAAAAGCTAGTAGAGGCGGAAGAGAGGCTCGAGAAAGTCAAGATAGATGGACTTAGACAATTGGAGTTACTTTCAACCATTCTGCAAGAAAATCAAGCCTCGAAGGATAAGATGGCGGTGATGAAGAAGTCCAAAGAGTTATTTTTTGACTTTTACTCTCAACGAACATAGGAGGCTCTTCTTGTGAACAAGTTTAAGGAAAGGATATCATACGGTGTTAAACATATGGCAAGGGTCATGCCGGTCTCCACAAAATGAAACAATGTGGAGAAGTCATCCATATTGGTGACTGATTTCGAGTTTGAGGAGGAAGAGGAAATGGAGGATGGGACGAAGGCCATTCGGCTGACAACGGGCCATCCAACATATAGGCTAGTCCGGACCTTCTATAATTTGTTTAATTTTTTTTTCTTATAAATACTTGTAAAAAAGACTCATANATTTTGCTAAGCCACATAGATGCCGTTTTGATGAAATAAAAAGCAGAAAACACCATCTTATTCTCATAGACATTCATCGTAGACTTGTCAAAAATACTTAAAATTGGAATTTTTGAAAGATAATAAAAAAGACCTAGTAAGATAAAAATACTCAAATAAATTATTCAATTACATTTGTGTTGAGTGTAAGCATGAACATTATCATCATTATATATATATATATGTATATATATATATATATATGTATATATATATATATATATNTATATTTCATAATTGACCACTGTGTTAGAATATTAATCTTTCAAAATTTTTTACATGCTGCATTCAAGTTTAACATTTTTCAGTGCTATGTCAGGTGAGAGTTTATGTTTAACAAATGTCAAACACTACATACATTTTCTTTCTAGAGTGTAAATGAATCCTAGCTTAGCGGTGGATGCATAAATCCAAAATATCGAGAGAAGAACTTTGTACTTGCACCCATAGAGGCATATATTGATTGATGGAGGTGTAGATCTAGCAATCAAGTAGTAGATTTAGCTTGGAAAAAAATAAATTATGATGAGATGAAATTATTGGTGGTGCCATGTAAATAGTGTCCATGATGTAGATTTGATGACGTTGGTCAAGATTTGATGAAAATAAAACAAAGGTTCAAATAGCGGATGTGATTGGGGAATATAACACCCTCTGTTATGAATTTTGTTATGTAGTCTCTAGTCGTATGGCTATTATTCCAGGCCATGTTATTTTGGCATTACCGCTACTTTGGGGCTTATGCTTCATGCTAATAATTGTGACTTTTGCTTATGGCTTCGAAGTTAAATGTGAGTTTCTATTCTCATGGGAAGGCCCAGGTTTAACTTATATTCATAGGAAGAAAAAAAATCTATATTATGTTGTTTCAAAATCTTTATTCTTTGGATAGATTTAAAGTTGACATTTGATGGTTATTTGGGATCAGATTAAACTGATTTTGTGCCAACCATATTTATAAATTTAAGCACGAGGAGTTTATGAATAGGTATTATGAGTATGCAATTTGTTAACTTTGTTTCAATAGATTTTCTTTCAATTTTAACATTGTAAGTGCAAATTGTACATGCGATTCCTTTGAGTGCTGTATAAGCGCGAATTTATAATTTATTGGAGGTCATCTTCTTTTCTCGACTTAAAAATTTGGATTTCTTATTCTGGTGTTTTTTTTTTGTCTGACTTAATTTCTTCTACATGTCTTTGTATTTCTTTTTTATATTCTTGATTTTATTCAAATTTGTCACAATTGGGATTTTTGTTATGAAGAATAAATTGCAAGTATTCTTTGATTTTGTTTATTTTAAATTTATTGCTTCTTTCTTTAGATTTGTTTGATCATTATATTATCTGTTTTGCTCTATTTCTCATATTATTATTTACATTTAAAGAAAGTAATTTGGTTTTTTTTTTTTTTTCTATGGCTCTGTTTAGCGAATTTTAAATACTTTTGCATGATTTACATAAATTAGGTAAGTGTATTCATCAAATTTCTTTAGGAGCTCATGATTGCATCATTATGCTAAGTAAATGTTAGATATATTTATGCAACTAAAAATTTAATAAATTGTGCATTTTAAGAGATATTGTTAAGTTGTGCACCTGCCTTTATCTCCAACCATAATGTCTTGAGTTCAAAGCCTAGCACATATGGGTGTTAGTTATACTATTTATATATATATAGATTTTAGATAATTACATTGTAATAATCACTAGTTTTAAAATTACATTCATATAATTATTAGGAGTTATCATCTTAAAATAAATTTAGATTTGATTCTTAATTTGGAACATTTTTTGAAAATATAATATATTTGATTCCCAACGACTTTTATGTGTGAAATCAAAACTCGTAGAACTTAATGATTTTAGTGACTTATTCATCATGATTTGATATGAAATATTTGTTTATGGACCAGTGCATGTTGTTTAATGGTTGCAGTGATTGCCTCCTACTTGATCAATTTAAGGATTATGAACAAGATAAATATGATTTGTTTAAAGATTATGCAACTTTTATTGATTTTCCAGCTAAACATTATTTAATTTTATATTGTTTGTTACTATTATTTATTTTACTAGAAGTTTTAAGCGTGAAGTTAGAGATGAACTATGTTACAATTCACAAAAATTTAGATGGAACATTAGATATAGCTTTGAATATTAACGAGAATTATGATCATTCTAATTAGACTGTCACCCTTGTGATTTGTGTCCTTAAAGAAGAAAATAATGGCATCTTTGATGAGCTTGTTGCATATACACCACTAAGGGTGTAAACGTTAAAAAATACCACTGTTTGTATTCGGCTCATTTATATTTCGAACACAAAAAATTTGTTCATGTTCGGCTCATTTACTTTGCTAGCCAAACATGTTTTGTTCGCGAACAAAGAGTTGTTTTGAAAAATCTAGTCGCACAGTCATTAAGGGTGTAAACGAGTCGAGCTTGAGCAAGCCTAGGCTCGGCTCATGTTCGACTCGCTAAAAAATATCATTATTCGTGTTTGGCTTATGAATCGAGCTAAAAAAAATTGTTCATGTTTGACTCATTTATTTATGGAACCAAATACGAGCTGTTAACAAACAATGAGCCATTTCAGCAACTCTAGTCACACAATCGCAAGATGTTAAGCGTAGGGTGATATTTAAATCTTATTATCTTTATTAAAATATTCATTTAAATTGAATTTAATATACTTTTATCCTATTTTTAATTAATAATTTTAATTGATTATAAATCTTTGTTGCCATGTTGTCAATTAAATTATTTAAAAATAATATATATATATATATATATATATATATATATATATATGTATGTATGTATGTATGTATGTATAATTTAATTATTCTGAGCCAAAATGAGCCGAATGCGAACAAAAAAATATTTGTTTGTGTTCGGCTCGCTTATATATCGAGCTCAAAAAAAATTGCTTGTGTTCGACTCGTTTGCTTAGCGAACAAATCGAACACGAGCTGTTCACAAACAATGAGTCGTTTTGACAGTCTTATTAACACCACTATAAGAATTATATATGGTTGAAGTTGGTCCAATTAAATAAACTATAGTTCATGATTATTTGATGTTTTAAATGCTATAAATATTTGCAATTATATTATAAATCTACATCTATTGATAGTTTTGAATTTACCTATATTAGAGCATGTTCATGAAACAAAACCAATATTTGATCAAGTGTTAAAATGTTACTGAAACTCAAATTGTGCGTAGGATCAAATCTGAATATGAACTTGCGATCAAAATTGAGTTAATATTCGAATGTGAAGTTGAATCAATTATATCTGAGGTAGTTGATGAATCAAATTAACAATAAACAAAAATGCAACTTTTGATGAGCTGCACGATGATTCTCTAATGATGAATGGTCAGGTTGATGTTGACTTTGTTTTAGTTTCTTCTTTTAGGGGCTTGGTTGAAAGCATTTAGAATTCATAGGCATTTTGAATGCATTATAAATCAAATATACTGTATTTAAAATTCAAGAGATTATTTTGTGTGTGTAATTTGAACTAGTACAAATGAAAATAAAAAATAAAGAAGCCTAAACTTGGTCAAATTAACAATAAAAAAAATGCAACTTTTGATGAGCTGCACGATGATTCTCTAATGATGAATGGTTAGTTTGATGTTGACTTTGTTTTAGTTTCTTCTTTTAGGGGCTTGGTTGAAAGCATTTAGAATCCATAGGCATTCTGAATGCAATATAAATCGAAGATACTGTATTTAAAATTCAAGAGATTATTTTGTGTGTGTAATTTGAACTAATACAAATGAAAATTAAAAATAAAGAAGCCTAACCTTGGTCATGGTGAAGGATTGTGTGACGGAGGCAGATAGCTTGGATTCGAGCACCGAAGACAAACATTGCTTTGTGTGACAGACGAATGCACAGTGTGGCTTTACGATGACAGCGTCGTAGGGGCCGCGTGAATGTGGAGATCTCAAACAACAATCACTCTTGGGAGTTTGCTTGACAACTTGTGATTGCTTTAGAGGTTGCACAAGGGGCACATTTGTCGCATCATCTAATCACTCTTGCTGAGGTTGTAGGATTTATTTTAAGTTCACCCATTTCACGAGAGTTCAGAGTATATTGACACTGAGTAACCAATGAATTCCAAACTCTCCAATAAAATTTTTTTGCATTTTTCTTTTTCAAAAGCACACTTGAATTTTCTAAATCCTGTGTTTGGTTTACCGTACACTTAAAATCTCTCTAATCATATTGCTACTTGGTGGTGTTCAATTCATACAAAGATTCTCATCATAAAAGCTAATCATTATTTTAAGAAAGTCATTAATGACGAATGATTTGAAATAAACAAAATATTTAAAATTCTTTCTGATAAATTTTTTAGTTGCACGATTCCTGAAAGTTCATAATTTAATCATTCGGTTTTTTTTTTGCAAATATATATATATTAGAATTATATTATTTGCCTATTCTCAATTTCTTTAACATCTCGTTATAGGAATTAAGTATAGGCAATTATTAGTTTTTCTTGAGGTGTATATTAAAATTGTAGAGTGGAGTTTTGTTCCTATTAGGCGTCCCAAAATATTGGTCATATGGGCCTCACAAGATTAATTTGTGGAAGCTATTGAAAGGAGTTTCCTATTTCAGTTTTATTCTTTTTTTTATTATGTTGCATGTCATTCATTCATTATTTTTTTTGTATTTAGTAAGTTGTAATAGTCTTAATTATGTTTGCCCCAGCCCGATCCCATATAACAAAGAGAAATGTTGTAATTTGAGATTGATTTTGAATAAGAGAATATAGTTTCTCTACCTTTCTTCATGGTTTCAGAGCTTCAGGCTCAATTTTGATGGGATTAGGGCATCCTTTGTCTGTTTGCATCTATTGGCGCTGCCGAACTCTTTGATTGGATCGCTTGTCTCGTTTGCCTACGTTGACTAGTGCTGCCAAACGCTTCAACTACATCGTTCATCGGCAGACCCTCCTCTGCTTGCTCCTACAGTTGTCGGAGCCTCTCCAATAGTCGTCCAATAGTCGCAATCCTCCTTGCAGTGGCCGGAATCCCTCCAACTTGTCTGTAGGTCCTTCTCTGCTCCTTATCATAGTCGTTGGACTCTTCCTACAATTTTAGTCCTCTATTCTTGCTACAAGCAGGTGCCATCTCTCTTATCCACCTTAAACATGTATATGGGTTATGACGTACAAAATGAAGACATTTAGTTATAATTCATAGATTAGTTCTGAATCAGCGACCAGAAATTGTATGTAAAAAATCTCTGAACTCTCTTCTTTTATCACAAACCATAAACTCAATGTCCATAACTTCATTCAATGGTCCTAATTCGTGCTTTGTACATTTGTGAAAAAAAAGTAAATTTCATGAGAGGGCACGGTTCTTGTGCTCACTGACCTAACCATTGCTCATGAAAAATCCATGATCATATGGTCTTGTCCTGGTTGATCACTTCCATTGCCGCAAAAGCTGGAGAAAATTTCTTACCGTACAACACATCACAGAAGATTTGAGAAGCAACTCGTGTAGTACCGAAATCACTGCAAAATTGTTTGAGATTGAGAAAAAATTGCATGATCTCCGAGAAGAAGAGTTTAAGTATCACTCAATACTTCAACACACTATCAATATACTAATTACAACTAAATATGCATGATATATATGTATGGAAGTGTTCGCAAGATGCTATGATGTATAAGACAATAGTGGAGAAGAATATGATGATCAAGTTCTTATTGAGTTTAAATAAAAACTTTGATGAAGATAGAGGGAGAATCATAGGGATAAAACCTCTCTCTATCACTAGGGAAGCCTTTGCTGAAGTTAGAAGAGAAGAAAGTAGAAAGAAGCTTATAATGGCAATAAGTGCGGGTTTACCTAGCTCTTAAAGTTCTGCTTTTTATAGAAACAACTCCTCCCATGATTTAAAGCCAAAGAAGAATGATCCCTTACGTGAACATTGTGAAGAATGCAAGAAACTTGGTCACAAAGAGGAAAAGTGATGGGAACTATATGGAAAACCTATAGATTGAAAATTTGGACAAGGGAGGAAGGACCAAGGCAGTAAGGACCATGCTGATTCCTCTTTTGAAGGGTTTGCCCACCCTAACCCTTTCACCAAGGAATAATGGGAGGTGTTGAAGAAGCTTCTTAATAGCACGACTGAGCAACCTACCAGCTTGATGATACACCGAGGTATTATATCATCCTCTTATCTTGCTAACAATGGAAGATTGCAATCATAAATAATAGATTCAGGTGCTTCTAATCATATAATTGGAGATATTTGTGCTCTCATCAACTATTAAGAGTCACTACCTCCAATTTATTAGACTTGCTAATGGATCTCACTCCAAGATTGTTATGAAATGAGTGAAAGTCTTATTCAACTTATGTGTTTGTCGGAACCATTTTGGTTGGGGGAGTTGCCCGTAAGAAGATGTCTGTCACCGGAATCGAGATCCCGTCGCCCGCTTCGGAAGGACGTTTTAATTTACATATAGATTTAAATTTAGAAAAATATGAAATTAAACTGACCTCATATTTTTCATAGTTTAAATGAAAGAGTACTATACCTCAAATCTTGTATCTATCCCGAAGGATAAGCACGAGACTTGAGGATGAAACCCGATCAAATAAATTAAGAAATATGTAACGTCCGTTTGGTCTGCGAAACTGTTTTATTTGCTGACAATTTTTCCTATTTAATATAAAAAATTAAATAGAGTTTATATTAAGCTGAGTTCGGAAAACCTTCCTATAAGGGCAAACCCTTATAATTAATTACATCTTAAATGACTGAACTCACCTAAGAAAACTCTCGATAAAAATCAGGAAATATTATCTTCAAAGAGGTCAAAAGGATGAGACTTTTTAACGAAATCAGACAAAGAGGTGTGAAAAGGGGAGTGGTTCAAACTTAGAACATTTATTATAGAATCCAAATGAAGAAGAACTAGGAATGTCACATATCCAAAGGAAAACCTCGGTAACTTCCCAGTCTACCCTATGATTTGGTTTCAGTTTCGAGAAAGAAATATTCAAGTATTTTATCTTGCCAATTTTATTTACTTAGGGTTTACATTCGTGTCAAACTATCACACAAATAACCTGGAAGATATGAGGATTTAGGTCGTGACGGTCGACAACCTCGGAATCCTAAGACGAGTCAGGACTTAGAATGTACAGTAGAGCCGTACAAATGCCTAAAAATAAGTTGAGGATTTATGTTGCATAAGCAAACAACCTCGAAATTCTGTGGATTGTTATTTTAATTTATAAGGAAGAAATTGTTTAACTGGTGTAGACATGTTATGATGTTGAAGATGACTGTGCTGCCCACAATGCTAGCTCTATGCTCCTTGTCATGAGGAGTTTAAGTTTTCTAGGATATCAAGTTATGATGTCAAATCAGACGGCCCTATGGTTGTAGTCCTTTAAACATTTTATGAGAGGCATGTTGAAGTTGTATAGTGTACGAAACAACAGTAAAATGTGTAACACAGGACAACAGTAGATTATGCAATGAAAAAAGAACAGTACAACATGCGGTGTAAAAAAAAGGTAAAAGATACAACAGTAAAGTGACTGCAAGAAAGTAACATGCTGTAAACATAAAGCAAACATGTATACCTGGGAGACCCATTGTTCCTTAGATGTAGTTGATGCAACAGGTACAAATAGAACAAGTTGAAATGTATCATATAAACGAAAGCAAAAGAAGAAAAGAAAAGTTACCCGGAAAACTCGAGAAGGAACGGTAAATGACCCACGATGGAAAATTTGAGAAAAATCAACGAATAATGCATGACGAAAAGCTCGAGAAAATTGAAGAGTAACAATTCAAATAAAATCTTCAAAACCTCGAGAAAATCTCGGAGAAAAGACCACGAGTGTTTTGTCCAAAAATTTTGATAAAACATATGATAAGTTTGAAAAGAGGGGACCGCAAGCACTTGGGTAGTGCTAGACTCAGATATATATTTGTACTCGAGGGTCGTTGAAGGCTACTCGGTCACCCGGATGTATAAAGCCCGTCACTCGATTAGAAGGGTGTCCTACTGAACCTAACTTAGGAGAGTACTTCTTGGCCCAAACAGGTAATCAACAGGTGGACAACCATTTTTTTTACATGTATTTAAAATTTATATTTTTAGCATGTACATAGGTTTCAAACATACAAAAGTGGGTTGTATCAATTTTGTTTGTAGCAAAATACACACACACACACACACATACATATATATATATATATATATATATATATATATATATATATATATATATATATATAT
>JXCR01141989.1:43308-59218 GCA_002079205.1 Phalaenopsis hybrid cultivar
TATATATATATATATATATATATATTTTGTTCGAAAAAGATGTATCCGTTCTTATCAAATTTGTTTTTATTAGTTTTGAAAAAGTGTAGTTATCCACGAGTCAATCACACTGTCGGGCGTAGGACTACCAACAACCTAAGAAGGTACGGGTCAACCCTCGCTAGTCTTATGTCGGTGAATTATATTACATCCTACGGTTCACCAGGTTCGTGGGGGTGTCCCGATATCGTAGGATGGAATATCATTCCGCTCTACCACCGTTGTGTCTTTGTCATTACCGCCCTAAGCCCCAAAACAAAATCGACCTACTTGTGATCTTGCTTGATGGTTTCACTTATAGCAAAAGGTTGTATGCGGACACTTATGTATCAGTCATAAGCATAAAAAACCGAACCAAGAAGCAAGAAAAAAAAAACAAAAATGAGGTGAGAGAGAGGAGGCACTGATCCACCTAAAACACCGAAAAGACGGAGGATGAATCAATTCTCAAAACTCATGACAACTAGACTTGAAAAAGTAGGGCCCAAGATCCTTGAATCAATCCAAAAGGATGTCATTTTCTCGCTTTATTAGAATTGGATCAACCCAAGGAGGGTGTCCTTTCCAAATCCTTTTTCGAACGAGTCGAAACGGGTCCGAACCGACACGACGATCACCCACAAATGACCTCCCCTACATCGGTGTCAATCCTCCAAAAATATCTTCTATAGGCTCAATTTGACTCAACCGAATACTCTCCCAAATAGGACTTGGGAATCTTCCAAGATTCATAAATCGAACAAAAAGAAAATGACCTGGGGGAAACCACCACTAGCATTTCGAAACCCATATCAAAATTAAGGTTTCCCAACTTCCAAATTAACCAATAGCCTCATATGTCAAATGAACACAAAATCTTCCAATAAAATCAAATAAATGCTCACGGCCAGGGTCAGTAGAAGAGAGGAGGCAACCACCAAGGCTTTCGGTCAAGACAACCTAAAAACCAAAGAGGCTCACGACCAAGGCAACCCAAGGCACAAAAAGGCTCACGGCTCAGGTAAGCAACAGGGCCAAAAGAGGCTCACGGCCAAGGCAACCCAAGACACAAAAAGGTCACGGCTAAGGTAAGAAACAGGGCCAAAAAAGGCTCACGGTCAAGGCAACCCAAATCAATTACATGAGGACCTTTGATATACATAAGAGAGTGCAAAACATAACCATCATTTTGAGATGCCTAATTTAATTCACCAACAATCTTCCAAGTAGTTCAAGTCCAACAAGGACTAAATCCAATTAAGGAGCCTTCAGTATGTCTCGCGAGTAGGGACAGGAAGCAACTCAGGACAGCCACCAAGCCTTTCTAGTAGGGACAAGTATAAAACACAAACATAGACTCTCGGGTAGGAACTAAAGCCAGTAAAACTACACCCAAACTACCTCTCTGGTAGGGGCTAAGGCAAGCAAAAATCAAACCCAAACTACCTCTCAGGAAGGGGCAGAACGAGACAAAACCGAGCTCCCAACCAGAGTAAAACCGAGCCGCAGCTAAGGCTCAAACCCAGGCCACAATAAAGGCTAGAAAACATCTTCATGGCCTCAAAGTATCAAAATATAGGGCTACCACTTGTTTAAAACAAGAATAGCTATGAAACTCTTCCAAATCAAAATAAATTTCTTAACAGTACGCGCTTCTTAAGCCAAAAATGATCATAAAATGCCAAAACCGAGCCTCTAGCAGGGGTTAAAGCAAATAAAACTGCACCCTCCCACAGCTCTTGAGCAGGGGCAAGAACAAACGCCAAAAACATGCTCTCGGATCGGAGCTAAGGCCAGCAAACCAAACCCCCAAACAAAGCCAAATCGAACCCTTCAAGGCCCATAAGTAAAGTTCGAGCAGTTAGGACAAAGCTTCAACAAAAACCAAAAGCCAAGTCTCAACAAAATCCAAGGTGAGAACCGAGCTCCAGTAGATACCAAACCCAAAATTTGAAGGCTAACAAATGAAACCATAATAGCAAATCTACACCCAACCACCTTATAATGAAACCGAGCACCAACAGAGGTCAAAACCGAGCCCCTCAAAATCAGCAGGGAGCCCCAAAGCCTCAACGAAAATCAGAAAAGACCAAACTTCAATAAAACTTGACTTCTCATACCCCTAAGGTGAATACCAAGCCATTCAAGGGTTAAAGGATACCCACATGCATTTAAAGCATCAAAATACACGGCCACGATATGTTTCAAGCAAGAACAACTATACAAACCTTCCAAATCAAGGTGAATTTCTTCATAGCATGCGTTTTGAGCAAAAAGAAACCGTGACATATCAAAGCCAAGCCCTTCTCATGCATGAAAGGCCAAATAAATTCTCCAATATCTCATGCTAGGTAAGAATAAATGAGAGGCTTCATGATACATGTCCTCCTAACATGCTTACAAGAGAACTAACATTATCTCAAAGCCGCATTTTAATATTTCCAATTTGCCTTGAGCAAAAAGAAAAGAGAGGAGCTAATAACATGCTATACTTTCACCATCTTAAGCAAGTAATCAAACCTGACTCATAGAACATGCTCACATTTCTATTTTTCACATGCTAAAGTGACAAATATTTCAAAATATAGGTGCAACACTAGGCTAGCATGCTATACTATTCAACAGAACCATCCTCAATGGCTCGGCAGAGAAAAAACCGAAAAAAGAGGCAAGGCAAGGGGGAAGAAGGTACCTCCTTGAAGCAAAAAAAAGCAATACAGAAACTTTAAAGGCACTCCCCAATTTCAACTCTTCCTCCAACAGTAAGAGGAAGCCAACCCGAGCACAGAAAGCTAAAGAAGTAAGTGAGAAAAGAAAATGACAGAGTTTTCCCCCCTCAAAGATCTTTGGCCCTTTGAAACGCACCAAACGAAAGCCTCATATAGACCAGAAAAAAAGAAGGAATGATTAAGAGATCGCATATGACTCGAGAGATCGAGAGAGGCAGAGGATTAGATTCTTGCAGAAGATGCGATGTGCGGCAGAGAAGATCGAACTCAGAACGCAGAAGATAAGATACGAGGGATGGGCGTCTGCGAAACTTGTCTCGCGTGCGAGAGGCGAACGCGGGAATGAATCCCTCCAACGACACGAAGAAGGAGCGGGTCAGGCAACCGAACGAGCCAATCTAGGGCTGAGGCAGGCCCACGGGTTCGAGAGAATGAGGCGGGGAGGGACGAGATAGATTTAGGTTATAAATAATAATAATAATATTATTATTATTATTATTTATTATTATAATTATACCTAAATTACGCATCTTTCCCTAGACGCGTCGTCAGAATGAAACTAACGTCCCCCTTTAGGCAAAATCGACGTCCCGGACGCGTCGGCGTAGTCCGTTTCGTCAACCGAAGTTGTTTAGGCAACCTCGTTGATGATTGGGACAAAAATGCGTCGCGACCCGGACCACGTCAAAAACTCGGCTCGAGCTCAATCAAACAGGACGGCGAAGAGCACAACGACGTCAGATCAACGTGTACAGTCAATCATAAGGCCAACAGTCCTATAGGGTTTCTCCTTGAGTTTACTCATAGTAGCCCCACCTACTAGGTGCTAGAAATCAAAACTACTACGCGGAACTTCAAGTCGAGTGAAGAAAAGCTCGAAATTTCTAACGGGGAGGTCTCCTTTGCTAGTTTTCTAGGAGTAGTCGACAAGAAAGTCCTATGGCTAGATCCTATGCTATTTAAAGAGGAGAGACTAAACCTCAACCAAAAGTGAGGTCAACAGTGTTATATTCTCCAACTAAATTGCAAATTACTTTCAATTAATAAGCTTCTCATGGCTTGAATCATGTTACTGAGTTTTATTCTAATTCTTGTGAATTTGAGGTGATGGATTTGGGGAAGATGATTGACAGTGTTGAATTATATCAAGGTCTGTATCTGCTCAAGGAGAGCTATTCTCTTAATATACTAGTGTCCACCATCCTTTTCTGATGTTTTCGAGTCTATTGTGTCTAAATCTGTTGAAAATCAAGTTTTATTATAGTATTGTCATATGGGTCATTCCAATTTTTCATTATATTGCAAAGTTATACCCTCATCACCTTATTAATAAAATGCCAGAGTTCTATCATTGTGAAGCTTGCCAATTGATTAAGCTAACTCGTATTATGTATCCTTTATCTCAGTACAAACTCACATTCTTTCTCTATGATTTACTATGACATTTGGGGACCATCAAAATTGAAAACTATCAATAGAGTCAGATGATGTCTCCTTCATTGATGATCATACGAACCGGTTGAATATTTCTCATTAAGTAGAACTCTAAAACTACACAAATATTTCAGTCCTTTCGTTACATGATTTACATTCAGTTTCAATGCAAAATTTAAATTCTTGAAAGTGATAATACAAAGGAACACTTTAACTCGATCTTTAGACCCTACTTTACAAACAGTGGTATTATCCATGTGAGTTCCTGTATTGAGACTCCACAACAAAATGAAATAACTAAGAGAAAGAATATACATCTCCTCAATGTATCTAGTCTATAATGCTCTCTCACAATGTACCAAAAGTTTTTTGAGATATAGTGCTCACAATCACCTAATTCATTAATAGAATGACAAGTAGGATCCTTGGATTTAAAGCTCATTTCCATAATTTGATGGAAACATAACCTTATGTTAGAGCCTTCTCATCCAATCTTCATCAAAAAATATTTGGTTCTCTTTTGTTCACATTCACCAACCAAACTATATAAAGCTTAACCTAAAATACATCAAATGTATCTTCCTTAGTTATGCTTCGAACAAAAAATGGTAAAAGTTTTATTTTTCTATTACAAAAAAAAACACTAACTCCATGAATGTTACATTCTTTAAAAAACAATCTTACTATCCCAAATCTGAAATTCAGGGGGGAGGCTTGGGTGAATATCGATTTGAGACACCACTCTGGATACTCATACTAAAGTCATTAAAACCTATCCCACTTTTCTCTAACTACGCAGTCTCCTAAGTTCCACCACAAGGAACTTCGTGTGTGCACCAGGAGAGATAAATCCACACCAGGACAAAGACAATATTAAATCAGAGGACTGTTCGCAGCCAAACTTGAATCCACTTATCTCTGAAGTTTCAAGGAAGGTGAAATCCGGTAGAGAAGACAAGGAAAGTTACATAAATTATCTTATTCAGGAGTATGTTGCTTATTGGAAGTTAGCATCACTTTTTAATTCTTTTATAACTAATATTTATAGTGTGCATATACCCAAGTCTATTCATAAAGCATTGCAAAATTCAAAAAGAAAAAAAGATAGTTGAAGAGGAGAGCCAAGCACTTGATCAAAATGACACATGAACCTTTGCGAAGCTTCCTTTAGATAGAAGACCTATTGGATGCATATGGGTGTTCGATGTCAAGTACAAAGAAAATGGGGGTATTGAGGGGTTTAAGGTTAGGTTTGTGGCCAAATGTTTCCCTCTGTCTTATGGGATATACTATCAAAAGACTTTCACACCAGTGGTAAGGTTAAACACTGTAAGAGTTCTTTTCTTAGCAATGAACATAAAGTAAGAATTACATCAACTTAATATAAAAAATGATTTTTTGAATAGAGACCATGATGAGCAAGTGTATATGGATATCTCATCAGGGCTGGAAAATGGCCCAAATAAATTTTTGGTTTGTAAACTAAGAAAATCACCACTCAAAAAATTTCCACGGGCTTGGTTTGACAAGACTATGAAATCTAATAGATACACCCAATGACAAGCTGACCATAAATCATTCATAAAATATACACAGGAAAGCAAAAAAACTATACTCACTGTATATGTTGATATGATCCTGACAAATGATGATGACAAAAAAAAGGAAGATTAAGGAGTTTATTGCCACTGAATTAGAAATCAAAGATCTAAGAGCTGTGAGATACTTTATAGGCATGAAAGTGGCCAGGTTTAAGAAGGGAATTGTGACATCCCAAGAAAAGTATATCCTAGACTTACTGAATGAGACATGAATGTTGGGGTGTAAACTTGTCGAGACACGTATAAATTTCAACAAAAAGGTACATTTAGGAGTAGATAGACACAACAATGGAGAAATGTAGCTAGTAAATATTGGTTGGAAAGCTTATCTGTCTGTCATACACTAGACCTGAAATTGCTTATTCTGTTAGCATTGTTAGTCAACATATGAATAGTCCAAATGTGTAACATTTGAAAATGATTTACAAAATATTAAAGTTTCTTAATAAGACCCCTGATAGAGGGTTATTGTTTAAAAATCCCGATAACAATGAGGTAGAAGTAGTGCAAAATTTGAGTATCGGGCACTTGCTTTAGGAATTTGTGAAGGAATGTAGATCCACAGGTAACTAAATGAGTTGAGGATTGAGATGTTTCACGGTTATTCCCATAAAGATGTTCTGTGACAGCCAGACCACTATTAGTATTTAAAAGAACCCCATGCATCATGATAGGATCAAACACATTGAGATTGATAAAGATTTTCTCTAAAAAGGTCAATTGTGACATTATTTATTTAATCTACAATCCAACTCATCTTCAAGTGGTTGATGTCTTCACTAAATCCCTACCTACAGGCAACTTCACTAATTTGAATATCAAGCTGGGTCTTTACAACATCTATGACTCAACTTGAGGCAGAGTGTGAAATTATATTCTTGTTAGGTGGCTCGGACTGCAAGCCATATGGGCAGGCTCAATTTGTGGAAGCTATTGGAGTGAGTTTCCTTTTTCAGCTTTATTCTTTTTTATTCTTTTTCTTATTATGTTGCATGCTTTTTCTTCATTATTTTATTTTGTATTTGGTAAGTTGTAATAGTCCTAATTATGTTTGTCATAGCTATCCCCCATATAATAAAGTAAAAGATTGTAATTTGAGAATGATTTTGAATGAGAGAATATAGTATCTTCACCTTTCTTTACTTAGGTCCTCCTATGACCTATCATTTGTATAATTTGAATGATTTGCATGACTTGTATGGGGATATTTGTAGAAGGCTAACTACTCACTAAGACAATTACAAGCTTTATGATGAGCTACTGTTGATGGTGGTGTCCGGAGATGTGTTAGATAGACCTGCTTGTATTGACTCATGGATTATTTTATAGGATTCCTAAAAGTTATGCTTTGAATTATTTGATGAATATCAAATGTTAAATTTACATTCAACTTTTTCCACGTTTGGGCAAATATGATGGAAATCCATGCATTTGTTCTCATTAAAAGCTTCACATCAAGCAACGAATTGAGCAAATTTTATTATTTCGTTAGTTTATTATATTTTTACTTTATTTCATAATTTGAGCTGTTGTAACTTTCTTTTGATGATGACCTTTGGAAAACATGTATTTACTTTACTAATGTTAGGTTGCTCTTATAGTTTGGCATTAGATCAACATGGTTCTGCTTTTAGATATTTTCATGTTCAACCTCCACGTTCAATTCATTGTTACCTAAATTTTTTACTGGGATGCTATTATGCTGATATCAAAGGATCAATTTGTCAAGCGTCAGATTTCTACAGGCCTTGCAGATTGATGCGTGATTTAGGCTCCTCCTGTATTTTCTTATCTGCTCTCTATTCCCATAGCATTTTTGCTTCTTTGGGACATTTGTTTCATTTTTTTACTTGTGGCTTTTGCTTATGGTTTATAGATTTTCATTGGATTTTTGCTTTCACGTGATTGCTTGGGTTTGAGTTTTATCTGTAGGAAAAAATTAAAAAAAAAAACAAAAAAAAAGGTATATACATGAAACTATTTTAAATTCTTGATTTTTGGCTAAGGTTTGAAGAGATAATCTTGTGCCAATGATATATAATAAGCTGTCTATAAATAGATGTTTTGAGGTTTGTAAATTGTTAGTTTTTATTCGATAATTTCTTTTTGGTTTCAATCTTATATATGTAAGCTAGATGTGTGATTCCTTCGAGTGCGGGTAAGTGTGATTGCTAAATTTTGGGTTAGTAATCTCTTTGTATTAGCGTGAAGCTTGGTTTTCTTTCCTTTGAATTCTTTCTTTGATATAATTTATCCTACGTATGTTGTTGATGATCCTACTTTTGTTCAAGTTTAGAGGCAATTAGGAATCTTATTGTAATGAACAAATTGCAATTGCTCAATAATCTTGCGGAGCCAAATTTCTCATTTATTTCTTCAAATTAACTCGATCACTACGTTATTCTTTGAGTTCCAATTCTTATATTTAATCTTTAGGATTTGGTCGTACGTCATATCCTACTGGTAAGCACAATTGGCATCAGTAATATTACATACATTTTGACGTAAAAATGGGGTTTTTCATTCGTTTATATGTCGTTCTTTGCTTGAAGGCATATGGATTTGTTGGGAATATTTCAAAAATGGTTCAAGGAAAAATGATGTGATGTTATGTGACAGAAATGCTTGTAATGATATGGTGGTACCGTAACATTTACCAATTTAATGAACCTTATTTTCTCCTTCTATATTAATGTAAAATCAGATTCTCTTATACTCAAATTAGTCTTCTTGTTTATCCTATTAATATGATTTTCTTCGTTTATTTCATATTCAACATGTCAGTGATTGAAGTTTTTTTTCTTCTTCTGGAAATGCAGTTAATGGTTTGTTGTTTTTCATACATCAATGTATAAATTTGAAGTGCTGAACTTATTTGCATTCCATGAACATGATATGTGTTTGGCCATCTGGATGGAGATGAAAAGCGAATTCTATCTGTATATTGCGAGCTTTTGTTGGAATAATTCTAACTTTTGCATTATGCAGAGTGAGCTTTTTTATGATTGAAAGAGCACTAGTAAAATAATTTTAAATTGCTGGCATTCTAGTTACAAATTTTCCATTTATTTCATCCTAGCCCTTCATTTTTTGTGACCAGGTAACTGGGAGCTCAAGTCCAACAGAACTCATTCAACCATCGGTTCCAGTTCAACTAATCCAGATCTTTGTAGCAATGGTGGCAATGGATACATGGCAATATTTCGTGCATCGTTACATGCATCAGAACAAGTTCCTGTATCGTCACATCCACTCGCAACATCACAAGTTGGTTGTTCCTTATGCGATCGGAGCGCTTTACAACCATCCACTTGAAGGCCTCCTATTGGACACATTTGGGGGTGCACTTTCCTTTTTGATCTCCGGCATGACTGCACAAACAGCAGTTTTCTTCTTTTGCTTTGCAGTGATAAAGACTGTTGATGATCACTGTGGGCTTTGGCTGCCAGGCAATATCTTCCACATCTTGTTCCAAAATAACACGGCTTATCATGACATTCACCATCAGCTCCAGGGGTCGAAGTATAATTACTCTCAGCCTTTCTTTTCGATATGGGACAGAGTACTGGGAACCCACATGCCCTATAGATTAGTTAATCGGGAAGAAGGTGGGTTTGAGGCCAGGCAGCTGAAGGATTAGCTTGAAGCTCTTATACTCAATGAAAGAATGGTTAGTGCAGGCAAGGCAGAGCTGAATATACATAGTGGAAGAATGTGTCCACCATTAGGCTTTGTAGTCTAATAATGTTTATATGGATGGGATTGTGGGTATTCTTTTCTTGATGAATGGCTCTACCTTTGTCTCTTTTGTAGTCTGCAGTTTAATAGCGGTTTTGCATGACTTTTACAGATGGAATCATGTTATTTTTAGATCTTAATATTGTTATTATGAGCTATAGAGTATGGATTTCATATTTCTTGAAAATGATGCATTTAATTAACCTCTTCTCATGTACACTGCTGTCGCAGATGCTCTGCATAGTTTTTTGGACTGGATTTACTCTTGCATCGCTCATTAATTTTGATTTTAAAAGTGCAGAGAAATGCAGATGGTTTAAAATTAATATATATATAGTCTTGGATATTTCTGAATGATTTTGATTTATTAAATGCTTGAACAAAAGTAAGCTTTTAAATGAATATTTATATGTTGTTTGATCATCAAGATTTTTTAAAATTATTAATAGTTGATAAAGCCATCATGAAAAATAGTGAAATTTAAGGCAGATGTGCTTTTTTATGTTATAAATATTATAAGATGCGTCATTTTGCATCTCAAGTTTGTGCAGAACAGTTGATGTGAATATAAAATTAGGCGACAGGGTTGTTATTCTCCTCTTGATAGAACACAAAGTTTTTCTCATACGTCCTTTTAACACAAAAATAGAGATTTATGATAGTTATATTCTCGCTTGCCTTCTTGCCAATAACATTCAATTTTAAAATCAAGACCATTAATCATTATCTTCACTAATAAAGGCGTAATATGAAATCAAATTTCATACATTTTTTAAATCATTTTATCGTGCATCAACAATGCAGAATGAATGCCCTGTTAAGAAATTTAGGTAGTAAGATGAATGATTAATTGATTTCATGATTTAGAGCACTTTGTCACGGACAAATGGTCCCACATTGGTTAGGTGTAGGGCCAAAAAGCAGTATTTAAGTCCTGGGCTGCCCACCACCCTTAAAGGCTCTTTTGGGAGGTGACAAGTGATATCAGAACAGATTACTGTCTGCCAGGTGTATGGACTCTCCATGGTCCAGTGGGACCCTCGGTGGAGCCGATCCGTGACGAGAGCGTCACGTGAATGGGTGGAGGAGAATGTCACAGACAAATAGTCCCACATTGGCTAGGTGTAGGGGCTAAAAACAGTATTTAAGTTCTGGGCTGCCCACCACCCTTAAGGGCTCTTTTGGGAGGTGACAACTTGTATCAAATAAAAAATTTTGAGCATGCATTAAAAAATATTTAGAATGATCTTTAATTCATCTTAATTGGGGTTTAAAAATAATTTAAAAAAATGTAAAATCTTTTTAAAAAATAAAAAATAAAAACCTGTAGACCATCTCAAATAAAACTTTCAGATTACATATACTAAAAAGCATAGAATCACATAACTCAACAGACGCGACAGTAACATATATCACACTCAAAATTGACTCCATTTCCAATTATCAGTATACAAATTAAGCTTACAAACATAAGACTTAAACAGAAGCTTTTATTCCACGACTTGCTGCAGACCAAAATAAACTATAGAAAACACTGATTACACAAATAATAGCAATAATAATATCACAATAACACTTGCACACTGATGGCTTTATAAGGAAACCTATTTACAGCTAATAATAAATCAAACAATATATAAGGATAGGTATCTGGGAGATGGCAATCCTTCATGCATGCAGCCCACACTTTTATAAAACAAGGTGGAAAGAATGCAGTCCGAAACAAACAGAGAAAAAGTATGCTATTATCAAGGCTAATTGGAAGAGAATGGATGACTTCAAAAAATCTCAGTAAGGATGAAATGCTATGATTATTGAAGCAAAAAACTGAGAGTTCATACTAGCTAGGAATGGTCATAGGCTATCAAGAAGAACTCTTTTGCATGAATGCGTTTGGTCTGAATGGGGCTGAGGATCTCTTTTGCAAGGCGTTTGATTTGTATTTGAGACCGGTATTGGAGAAGGCGTGCCCAAGACGCTTAACAAAAATTTTCTCTCCTGAAAAAAATAAATAAATAAATAAATAAGTTAGTTTCATCAGCTACACTTTATCTGCAAGTCACATTGATATAATGGTTGAGAGCTGTCTTTCAACCAATAGCTCCTCGGTTCAGGGCCATATGCAGGGTATGTGTATTTGGATGTGTGGAAAAAAACAGTGATTTATTTATCATGAAAATGAAAAAAGTAATTTTGACATACTGGTGAAGCTAGGACTTTTTTTAGAAAAAAATTTGCTTGATTTTCTAAACTTCATTCTTAGCGGCACTGATTGCAAGTTGGCAAAATATAGAAGATGATTCAACAGTGCCTTCAGAGATCTATGTATGATTCTAACAACTACATATTTGCAAGATCTATCTCTACATTTAGATTCTGTCTTTATCCATTTGTAAAAAACATTTTGATCTCAATTAATTAAATAACGAGCGAGTGAGATTTAAGGCGAACTATCAAATCAGAAAACTCATTAACAAATGTTTCCGCCAGCAAGTAAACAAAATCCTTTTGGAATATAAGGAAGCATATGAACATTTTTATGTAGTAGTTTGCCGCCAGAAGATTGAAACAACAGGTAGCATTTGCAACAAATAATGGGCCAAAACAAATATTGTTCCAATAATTACAGAATGTACGTTAATTCTATCTCCCTTCACACACTAGCTCTGTTTTAACAACACCAGTCAATTAAAATTTGGTGACAAAAAGGCTGATACTATTAAATGAAACTTCCTTAGCTTACCCCGAGTTAAAAAGATATGAATTCTTTTGAACGAATAGGAACATGAACATTTAAATTAAACATTACACATCAAAACTTGATAGATATAAACTCCTATACTCTATTTGAAATTTGTGCAAGCTTAATCATGAGTTGTAATTCAAGGCTAAAGATGAAAACTTACACTAAATGAAAATTCAGGACTAGGAATCTCCTCTGTGAAAGAATGAAAAGGTGGGATGGTTTTAAGAGGGGAGTCAAATTCTGACTTTGATGAGACGGGCAACTTTTCACCATTTTGAGCGAGCTCTAGAAAAGAAGACATGGCTTCACCTGCAAAAGCAATTATTAATGTAAGCCCTTTATGATTCTATTAATAAAACCAAAGAATATGGTTTTAACAATGATAATATACCTTGACAAACAAATTTAAGAGGAGCAGGAATGCCTTCATGTTGATGACTATGCCCAGCATTGCAGCCTGTAGAACAATGCTCGAGCTGATGCTTATCCATGTTGTTTCCAGGATCATCCTGAGTACAACCTGTGGTCATTTCAGAACTAGCCTGAGAGTCTTCTAGATCGCCATCCCTGTTCAATAGCCTATCATTTACCACGAAATGAACCAATATAACAAATAATTCACAAGGTTTATCAAAGTATATTGCCTTGTTAAAAGCTGAATTTCTGTATCCGCACATTGGAAATCCTTGAACACTGCTTCGAAGTTATCCAGCAAGAAATCCATTCCAGAAAAAGTACTCATAGTTCCACCTTCCCGAGTCCGTACCAAAAAACTTTGAAGTTCCTTAATAACCAAATGCGACAAGAAAAATTTTCAGCTCACAACACTACAAACATGGAAAAAAAATAAAAAAAAAAGAAAACAAAACAAAAGGGGAGCATATCAAAATGGCAAGCTTGTGATGAGCAAAATACCTTCCAAGCATCCTCAAGACTCTTACTTTTGTTTTCAGAGCATGCTTTAACAGCAAGAGTGCTAAGTAATTCTGCTTGTTGCAACAAAGCTGTTAATTTTGGATCATCCCTTCTAAGGAAATTCCTCTGGACCTCACAATCTGCAATTGCTTCAAAGGAAAGAGATGCATTTGCATTTCTCAGTAAATTGTCAAGAACAAAATCTGGAAAACGAAATGGTGAAACAAAGAAGCCATTTTCTATGATGACTTACTATCACATGATGTAGGCTTTATGCTGCTATCAGGATGACACTGTGCTGGAAAACAGCTCAAGTTCTTAAAGTTTTGAGTAAGAACTGCTAATGGTGGCCTTGATTCTGCTCCACTAATGCCATGGTCTGTAGCCAATCTTTCAAAGGAACTTGAGGCTTCTGCCTGGTCCGAGCTGCCACACCTGGAGTGCAGAAACAAAATACATAACTGCAGTAATTCTCACACGGTTTGCTTGACTTTCATCATACCCGAAATGTTGCTTATTTGCTGAAGGTTCCAACATGATTTTCTTCTTGCTAGGGAGTATATAAGAATCATTATTTTCCTTGGATATTGTATGATGCTTGGCTCTTTTTCTGCAAAGGGTAGAAAAGCGGTTCTTCACTGCATTATCTGTTCTGCAGGAATACAGCACCAAAACATTATTTTTATTGTTATTCTTTGGTAAATATAAAGCATTACTGATACATATACAGCTGTCTACATTTACCTGCCTGTAACCACCTTTGCAATCTCAGTCCATCGGTTGCCAAATATCTTCTGAGCCTGCAAATCAACTTAGAGCTCCAATATCAGAAATTAAATATTTAATTAAAAAAGAGCATGGGTTACTGCTCTAGAAACTGACGCTTGAATCATATCAGTAATCTCTAAAAAATGAAGGTGTTGTTCGGTTGCAAGATATAGGAAAGGTTTACAAGGAATTTAATGCATAACCAAACAGTTGATTGGTTTTTTTAATGTAAATGCCTCAGGCATTCAAAAAGAAAAAATATATCATAACTATCTTGATCAAAATTTCAAATTAAATGGATATCTTGACTAGTTAAGGAACATAATCTGATTCTGGTGATTAAGCATTTGGGTTGTCATTCTGTATTTCATAAATTAAAAAAAAAATTGAGGTTGAAAAAGCCAACCTAAATCTGGATTTAATAAATCCTATGGACAATAGAAATTAAAGGATCTGGCAGCAAGAGTAATAGATTTAGTAAATCTTCTTACTAGTGTCCAAACAATAACTTGGATTAAACATAATGATGATCAAAAAGTTCCTACTGGAATTACTACATAAAATCCACTGGATACATAACAGCCACAGTAAGTACACGTATATGAAAATTTTCAAAGGGTTTAGGAATCAGCAATCACACCTATCCAGTTTCTCAGAGTTAAATTACTCTATCTATGAAAAGAACAACAAGAGTAAATATTTTCCAAATTGAATTGGCAGACATGTTACAAAACTTGTTACCTCACATAAAAGCATGTCCTCTTCCTGCGACCACCCGCCTTTCTTGCACTCCGTGTTCAAGTATGTCAGCCATCTACAAACCATTACTTTCACTATAACACTCTCAAATCAAAACACGAAAGAACCCTAAATAGATAAAATAAACTATAAAAATCCCAATAGCATCCTTTTTCCCACATGAGAAAAGGATGAAAACAAGAGTCTCACCTTCTCCGACACTGCCTGCCAGTCTTATTCTTGAACTGAGCTGCAATTATCGTCCAGCTGAAAACAATGAAACGTAGATCATTGTCAATGTTCAAATTACGAAAGAGGGAGGGAGAACAGAGGACAGAGGACTACTCACTTATCGCAGCCATGAACAGCGACTTGATTCCGAAGTAGATCGTCCTCCTAAACCAACAAAAGAAAGAAAGAATAAACTAATTTTGATCAAGCGAGAAAAGAGAAAATGCTAAGAATGAAGTATAAGAGTTGCGTGGAACCTCCTGTGTCCAGGAGACCATGTGGCGATCCTTCTTCGCCTGAGTAACCGCAGCCGCAGGGGCTGCATGGTCGGAATTCATCGCTTACTGTCAGCCTAGTCGCATCGGTTTCGAGAAGATTGGTTGTTCTGCTTGTAAAATTCCCTGTGCGATTCGAAGAGGAGATCAGGGGACGAGATATAAATAAACAAAGGCCCTATTAGGGTTTTAGATGGGCGCGAAAAATGCATGTTTTGAAATCAGGGGAATAACTGTAGCAGTGGATGTAAAAGATCAAGATGCATAAGTGTGAAGGAAGAGATGGAAGAATTTAATTCCCCGCGGTGAACTTGTCATTCTCCGTGATCGCACGGCCGTTTTCACCTGCAACTCCGGAATTTACTTTTTTTTTTTTCATAATTTTATTTTCGAGCAATTAATATATTAACAATTATTAATCCTATTATTTTTTTTGAAAATTTTACATATATATCATCCAATTTTTACTCATTTCTATTTTTATTATCTAAAATTTAACATTTATATTTATAATAATTTAATATCATAAGATTATGCTCTCAAAATAAGTATTTTATTTTAGAGAATTAGCAAGTAATGTTGTTAGATCTCATATTGTGAACACGCCTCTAGAGTTAGAGCAGGGTGAAAGAAAGAAAAGATAGTTGATCGGGTCAATAATTTGCTGTAGAGAGCATCCGCAGGTTGGGGGGGGGGGGCTTTCACCTAACGTGTCAA
>JXCR01141989.1:59234-72399 GCA_002079205.1 Phalaenopsis hybrid cultivar
CTTTCTCATAACGTGTCAACTGATCCTAATCGTACGATCAATCGTTGATTTGTCGAATGCTATGATTCTTCGACCGTTATTTGGACCGTTTAGTAGCTTTGAGATTTGTGCTGGTATTTCTAGTGTATACATATTAATTCCTTGAGTTTTCATATTCATTGATAGCGACAACTACAATAAAGACAGAGAAATTTATTAAATAATTGTTAGCATTAAATTCATTGATTGATTGAACATTTAACTTCCCTTAGGATTTTGTGCCATATGTGTTCTATAAATGGTCATGAACATTTTTTTATCATTTTTCATCACTTTCTCATTTTACAAATGAGAGCATTATGGTTGACGGTTCGAGCTAAATCGTTGTAGACCCTCTGAGGCTGACGAAGGTGGGGTTTCAAATCTCTTCCTCCGAAAAGAGGAAAAAAATGCTACAAATGAAAAACGGACAAGGGCTAAGTCTAATATGGTTGACATAGTCGACTCATCAGATGGCGTTGGTCAGTCACTTAGGAAGCCTCGCTAAGTGGCTTTGGAGACAGGTCTAGGCTTGAACGTCAAGGGTCAACCGCTCTTTCTACCTGAGGAGAGAAGAAAGGAGCTGGAAGGGGCAGTTGTCATGATCCTTGCTCAGTTGTTGCTACAGGAAAGCGTTGGTACCTCAGAGCAAGAAGGAGAGAGGGCCTTTTAGACACTCTCTTTTCTAGAAAGATTCATAAATGAATTGGCCAAATGGGAGGATCACCAGAACGGTGGGACGTCAAAAGAATTCGCGAAATTTGCTTTTGTTGTGGTGGTCGGTATGCGGGTCAAAGATGATGGACTTTTGTCGTTGTCAGTTTTTGCAGTTCATCAACTGCCCGACCCCTCACCCTTGATAGATCTCCAACTAGGGAGATCAGTAGAGGAGCACCACCCCCTAGAATCACGGAGCAACTGGCAAGAAAGACAAAACCGTTATTATTATCAGTCGTTCCTTTCAAGGGAGTTGTCAGGGGTTCTACTGCAGATTCTATGCAGGTGTTATTTGTTCGCTTGGATGTTGAAGTAGCAAATTGGGGAAGGAGGTCATGATTCCTCTGTTGTTCAGTTACAAAGATTGATTATTATCTACAACAATACTCTTGTGCTCCCCCCCACCCCAAATTGCTTGTACTTTTTATGTGTACTTATGACCTCATTTGTAGTGATTTAGGCCTCAACATGGTGAACGAGATTAGAATAAGAAAGAACTGTCTCCCGCATCAGTGATGAGTAGAAGGGTTATGGGTGGAGCCCCCCAAAGGAAGACTCTTCTTAGCAACTCTGAATCCACTCCTAGAATCTGAAGAGCTTCAGCAGAAAACCTATGAAACTAGTCTTTAAGCGACTCTCCTTTACTTTGACGAATTCCCAAGAGATGGGATCAATCCTTGATGATCCGCCGATTTTCCATAAACTACTCCGCGAATAGTCTGTTAAGCTTGTTAAAGGTGTTTACAGTGCTCCATGACAGAGAGTAGAATCATGTTCAAGTTTTTCCTTTAAAAGTGACTGAGAACACTTGACACAAAAGCACATCAAAGGCACGCTGAATGTGCATGATGGTTTGATAATGATCAATATGCTCATAATGGTCAGTTATCCCTTCATAGGTGTCGTTGTTTAGAAACTTGAAGTCTGTTGGGAAGGGGATTTGGAGGACTGCATCTGCTAAGGGAGAGGGTTCATGAACATTACGGTGAGTGGGGAAGCGATCATTTTTCTTTGTGGGGGACTCTTCCCAGACGATGCATCATAGTTTGTTATGAATGACATCATCTGGAATGCAGCAAGACGTGGAGATGTCATGTGAGCTGCGCTTGATAGATGAGTAGAACTTGCGATATCTAGAAGTTCAGCATCACGACCTGACAGGGGAAGTGCTCCTTCTTAGGTCACCTGGTTAATGGTAAACAAACTTCATTCAATAGTGTAGGCAGCAGTTGTTGGACCCCACGTAGGAGCTGTAGGATCTCTACTTGAGATTCCTCCACTCTGTGCATTAAGTCTTCTATAGAACGACAACTTCATTTGTAGGATAATGTCTTCCAGGGCAGGAAGATGAAGAAGCATGCCAACCTTGGTTTCGTGACTGCTCCCTGGAATGATGGGTGCTGGAGCGGGATGCTTCATTGTCATAAATATTATGTCCAGTAGTCATGTAGTAAGTTTTGCAAGTACTTCAGAGATGTGATTGTAATTTCCCAAAACGGTGTCACATTGATTCGTACTAGAAAATTTGAGGTGGTAGAGTAATGGAATATCGTCTTGGCTTTGCTCAAAGATTCAGACACACTGAGATAAACAAAAACAATCAGTAGAGAAACTAAAAATTTGTATGTGGAAAACTCGTACAGCGGAAAAAACCATGGGGTCTGGCCCAAATGTAAAAATTCACTATAAATTAATGATTACAGTTGCCACTTCTTCCGCAGGTGGGAAAGGGTTAGAAGATCTCCCAAGTTACAACGTTGTCGTCTAAATAAATTTGTTGCAATGAACGGCTGGCGATTGATAGAGATTAGAGGCAACTGCTTTGTGGTGGTAGATGACAGTCGGCGGCGGTCCACGACGATAGTGGTGTTGTACTTTCTCTCCTTCTCAATGCTTCAGACCTCAAGCTCTCCCCTCCAATGAGAGGGGCGGGGCTTTATTTATAGTGCTTTCAGTGTAATTAATGCAAGAATATGAACAACTCTGATCGAACATTACAAATAGCTTCCTTCGATCAGACGACATTTGTTGGAGATTTGAGTGCCTCAAAGATGTTAGAATTGAGAAATCTTGGGCTCGTTGGATTCGTCTTATCGAGATACTCAATTCGATTATAGACTTGCTAGATTTGACATTCTTTGGACCTTCTAAATATGTTTGGAAAACTTTCAAGAGTGGGTTTAATGACTTGATATGAGCCTGATTTGGTCGGATTGGACTAATTTTAGTACTATTAGATTCTTCTTGTTGAGTTGGTTAGTTTGATTGTAAGTCTACTTAAATTGAAATTTTGAACGATTTTTTATCGATGTTTAAATATTTCTTGCTAAAAAAATCGCCCGAGATCCATGTCATACCTCGAGATTTCATGTTGGATGATGAGAATTGTTGTTGTATCAGAAGGGATCCACGATTTTTAGCCTTTGAACCAATAGGAAATAATCACAATGATCAGTGATGTTTAAGAGTAAAAATGATAGTTTTTCTATAAAATTGTTGAGATTATTCATCAAATTTTGAAATTATATACCATTTTTAAGAGGTTGAAACAAGAAATCTATCAGTTCAAATGGTTTAAAAAATGAAGCCGTGTGTCAAAACTTATGGCCATTTGAAGTTGAAGGGTGGCCAACAAGGTGGTTATGGTGGTTGGGGAGTTGAATTTTTTACCAAAATGACTTTTGTCAAAATTGATAGAGTCAAATGACATAAGTTCAATGGTCTAATTGCTTTTGATGAATTCAAACTCTATAAAAAGTTATGAATGATCAAAGTGAGCACCACCTTATGAGAGAGAAAATTCTCACTTTTGACCCAAAAAAATGTATGTTTTGATGTTTAAAACAACTTTAATTGAAGATTTGAGTCAATTTGAAGTGACTTTCATAGAGCTATGGTCATATTATCACTTTATCTTCGCTAACTATTATTTTTTCTTCCTGATTATCGTTTGCTCAAAATATGTCGAAAAGGTCAAAATTGAGTACTCAATGACTCATTTGAAAGATTTTGAGGAGAATTACACAATGTTGAAGTCCATTTTCAATAATAATGATTCGTTGAATAATTTACTTAAGAATATTTTCATGCATAACAAGCTTAGTAGGCAACCCTTACGTAAAAATTATTTCAACAGATCATCAGATTGGTGTTCATCGTTCTTATCTGTTATAATAAGCTTCATGCATTCTTTAAAATGAGCTTTTGAGTCTTACAATCATCTTTAGAGACAAATCAATAATTCTAGGGTTTAATTAGATTCTGCTCAAGTGAAGTTCAACTGAGCTTCAGACAATGAAAGTGGTTTGACTAAAAAATGAGGTCAACACATGTAGATCGTGCACCCGTTACTTGTAATAAGTTTATCTGTTAAACCCTATAGTTATTGTAACTTAATTACTTAAAAGAATATCACGTTGCTCCTCTGCTACGTAGGATGTGGACGATGTTCTTTTGTAGTGTAATGTGAAAGAATATCTCATTGTTTGCCTACTACGCAAACGGGTACCGACTTTCTCTTGCAGTGCAATGCAAAAGAAAATCTCGTTGCTCGCATGCTACGCAGTACGGTGACGACTTTCTCCTATAGTGCAACACAAAAGAAGATATTGTTGCTCGTCTGCTATGCAAGACGGGGATGACTTTCTCCTACAGTGCAATGCGAAATAAGATTCCATTGTTCGTCGCTATGCAAGAAAAGGACAACTTACTCCTACTATGTAATGTGAAAGAAGATCTCATTGGTCGTCTGCTATACAAAACAGTGATAACTTTCTTCTGCGACACAACATGAAAGAAGATCTCGTTGGTCGTCTACTAAGCAGGATGGGGACAACTTTCTCTACCCTGCAACATGAAAGAGGATCATGTTGATCGTCTATATGCATGACGAAGACGACTTTCTTTTGCTCCACAATACGAAAGACGGTCCTATTGATCTTTTGCCACGTAGGTCGGAGACGACTTTTTTCTTCTAAGAAATCTCAGATCACCTGATGAGCAGGTATGTGGACTTCACCTCTATCACATTCTTCGTGTCTATTTATAGACTTAAAAAAATATCCTCATTTATGTTAAAAATTTATTTCTGCCACTAAAAAAATAAAATCTTCATTAACTCTCTTGCCCTTCCGGCTTCCGGCCTTCCGCCTTCCGCCTTCCAATCTTTAGCATTCCATATTCTTTAAAAAAAAAGAGGGAGGAAATGATTTTCATTTTAAAAAAAAATCTTTCATTTAATACATTTTATTTGTAAATGCTTCTAATTCAAATGATATATGAATGCTTCGAATTCCCATGGTCAAATTCCCCGTTTACATACTCCTAAAAAACAATAAACTTTTCCACACAAAACAAAGCTTTTAACAACTCGGAGCATTTTTGTTTAATAAATATGTGCTTATTTTATTCATATATCATATATAAAGAGTAATATCAATATTAATATATGGTAAAGATACAAATATAAACCAACTTTATTTTCAAGTACAGATATATTATCTTTTTATTTAAGTATATAAACCATAATATANATAAATATGTGCTTATTTTATTCATATATCATATATAAAGAGTAATATCAATATAAATATATGGTAAAGATACAAATATAAGCCAACTTTATTTTCAAGTACAGATATATTATCTTTTTATTTAAGTATATAAACCATAATATAATATATGATATATATTATATTATAAGAAAATAATTTCTAAATATACATGTATTTTTTCTATAAATATCAAGAAAAGATTTAAAGTGCTCATAATTTTGATATTTTCGGACAATAAAAGTGATCTCCTTCGAAATAGGAGGCAGCTTATACGTCATCAATAAATTCTTTTATCAAACAAGGATCCCGAGGTATTACACGAATCTAGAACAATATTTTGAACATGAAACGTTTAAGCTTTGATAAAAAGTCAACCTGAACTTCGATCTCAGTAAACTTATAGTCAAACCGACTNCGAATTTTGATATTTTCAGACGATAAAAGTGATCTCCTTCGAAAATAAGGGGACAATTGATACGTCATCTATAAATTCTTTTATCAAACAAGGATCCCGAGGCATGACACGAATCTAGAATAATATTTTGAGCACGAAATTTTTAAGCTTTGATAAAAAGTCAACCTGAACTTCGATCTCAGTAAACTTATAGTTAAACCGACTGGCTCGACGAGAGGGACCCACAAATTGGTCTAATCTGAGTCAAAATCAAGCTCATATCAAGTCATAAAACAACATTTGAAAGCTTTCTGAGAATATTTGGAAGTTTAAACCAATGTCAAATCTGACAAGTTTATAGTCGAATCGAGCGTCTCGACATGAAGAATATATTAAGCCCAAGATCGTTCAATTCTGACATCGTTAAGACACATAAATGTCCATCAAACGTCTTTTGATCGAGAGAAGCATTCTGGTCTTTTGTTCAAAGTGGTTCATATTTCTTCATTAATTGCACCCAAATCTCTAAAAATAGAGTCACGTCCCTCTCATGAGGAGGAGGAGAGCTTAAAGCTTGAGAAAGAGCAGGAGTCTAGCATCACTCGTGTCACCGCCGACTACCGTCAGCCGCCACTTATTGGTCTTCGACGATCAACATTGTTCCCGGTTCATTCCTTGCCATTAGTTTATTTGCACATCAATATTATAAATTGATGCGACCTTAACGTAAGTCCAAGTGCACTTGCACTCTCGGACCTTACGCAATTGTTCATATCGCTTTTGTAATATAGGAATTTTTAGTCCAGGTTATCAGACCCACAGGAAAAAATGTGTTTAAGTCTAGAATAAGTTCTAGCATACTAAATTTGTTTTTGGCTTGGAAGCAAATTAATTTGAAGTTGTGCTAACTAATCCTACTAAATAACAAGCTACTCTTAAAGTTTTACTCCTACTAAAATTCTACTTAATATATTTGAATTGGTGACAATCAAATTGTAAAGCTACATTCCCTTGTAAAGATTTAAGTGGAGTGAAGGAATTGAAAAATTACAAATTGTAAATGAGGCTAGTGACAAATAGGAGAAACTCTCTTATTTACCCTCTCCCGATTGCATAAAGAAGTTTGATTAAATTGAATTTAATTTCTTAAACCCCAATTTGAACTCAACAAATACTATTTCCCTAAAATTTGCATATCTCTATAATATACTTACTCCATGCCTTATAGTTCAATGTTACTAATCTAGTTGTTCTTCCACAGCTCTCCCAAGTCATTATGGGTCACAACACATTTTAAATAATCACTTGGCTAAAATGAAAATTAAATGGAATACTTGAAGGTTACTCATCACATTAAATATTTTAAAAAACATTCCTTCAATCCAACATTTCCTACTTAATCATCACAAGGAAAAGGTAAAATGTCAACTCTGAAATCATTGAGAAAATACCATAAAATATATTTGAAAACAAGTAAATCCAATATATAATTGAGTTTACAGAGATAAAAATACAAGAGTAGAATACTTAGCTTTTTTACTTCTTACAAAGCTTTGAGAATGCTCCGTCAAGGATTTCTTTCTCCCTTGGTGTTAATATGAGCACTTTACTTACAATTCAACTCAAATTCCTCACCAATCACTCAAGAAAACCTATCCTATGTTCTCATACAACAAACCCTTATTCTTCTTCACCAAGGGACGGAACAAAGACTTCTTCTTCACCAATGAGCTCCTTTATCGGGGCGAATAACCCCCAACATCGCATTGAACAACTATTAAAAATTGCCCAAGCAGGCTCTCTGTCTGCACGTTTTCATATGGACGCCTAGGCACCCAAAAATATGGCGCCAAGGCGTTTGTCTCCTATGTCTTTCATAGCTCAAAGTCACCTCCACTTTGTTCTATTTCTTTTCCACTTTGGTCCACTCCAAATACCCGTTGTACCTCCAATAAAAATATAAAAATATTTTTATTTAAAGTGCAATTTTATCCATAAACATGTCTAAAATATAAAACAATTAATCATTATTTTCTGCATATCATAAATCAGAAGACTTTGCAACACTTTCTCACATGTGGAACAAGAGGTTTATGTAATTATCAACTTATATTGGATTTTTATAAGTTGGTGAGACCCCATAATTTTTTCTCTTCTTGGTATTTCATTTAAAAACTTCTGGTATCTCTACTTTTTTCTTCTGTCTGAGTATGTTGAATCTTCGTGCAACACTAAAATGATAAACTATACTTTGCTGTTGTGAATCTTCAAGCACGCTTCAATCATAAAATTTGTCATTATCTTCATGAATTACTCAATTATACGTAATATATATATATATACAGACAAAAATTTGGAGAGAAGAAAATCTACAAAAAAAATAAATAAAAACATAAAAATATGTTCCATAAATTCCAGTAAGAAAACGCACCAACAGCAGTCTGGAAGCATGCAGTTCACACAGCCATTTTATTAGCCACACGCAGATGTGTTCTCTAATAATTTAATATTATATTACAGACTCTGATATTATGACAACTCCCATGTCCAAATTATTATAAAAACCAATCTAAGCACACCATACATAAGAGCTAGAGAACCCCTCATTTATCTCTCACTGCCTATTGATCGATTTTATAAAAGTGAAAATGTCTCTGGCTTCTCATGATCAGTGCATCCCGTTCATCCCAGAAGCCTTGAAGTTCATCTTTGAGACCCTGGGAAGCGCAAATAAACCAACAATGCCGCTCACAAAAGCCAATGCTGAAGCAAGAGCAAATGCAGGTATGTTCCCCTTGTTGAAGAGCCCATCCCATGGACCAGCTCCAAGAGCAATTACAACCTGTTTTTATTTTGTTTCAGAACCTTTACAAAGTTGGCAATAATCACGAGAAAACAATTTTTCTTATTCATTACCTGTGGTAGGACGATAGATATGTTGAGTACACCAGTGCACAATCCTGCAATCATGTTCACAGTTCTCAAGTTAATTAACATCTTAAACATTAGGTCAAATCAAAGTTAAGAATTGAAAAAACAGCACGATTATGAATTCATAGATGAACAAACCTTGACCACGTCCTTTGGTTGCAGCTAGTTGCGCCGTGACTGCAAATGGGATACTGTACAGAACCTGAGCGCAAATGCTTGGTTTAGATTAATGATCAGTTTTACATATACAGGGCAGCATAAAGTAAAAGCTAATGCTCAAATTAAAAATGTGTAGATAGCTGCAGGGGATCGAGATGGTGATGAATTGAAGATACTAACTGCTAAGGGAGCACCCAGAACGGCAAAGACGACCAGAGCGGCGGCCTTAACTCTACCATCTGGAGAGATAAAAGCATCCTGTACGTTGCCATGGTAGCTGCGCAGAGACCAGCTNAGTGGGAATAACTACATAAAAATAAGATGCATAGATAAAGCTTCCACTCTGACAAAAAGACAAAAAAGAAGATGATATTACAACATGCACTCTGAATTTATATTAAGATAAGTAGATTTTTGCAAATACAAGTTGTTGCAATTTATTGATTTTTTTTCAACGTTTCTTGGTTTAAAATGCTTTTTTTGCACAAACAAATGATGACTTTTGCAATTTATTAATTTTTTTTGTAATCAATAATTGAAAAAGAAAATCCTGAGGACACGCAGAAAAATTAAAGTTAGGACATAAAGATGGAAAGAGATATCATGAGATCTAAATTCAATCATAATGTATTTGAACAGTTTAATTGATTAGAAAACCCCGTCCAATCAATTTTATATAAGAATATAATTNCTATATATAAATATATGAAGATATTGCTTTAATTACCCAGGTGAGAGCAGTGACAAGCAGAACATAAGGCATTCCTGGTGGGAGATTCTTGACAGTTTTGAAGATTGCAATTAAGCCAAACGTTTCTTCATCTGTAGATGGCCGAGCAGCTACTTCTTTGCCCACAATCAACGTCACGGTGACACTCAACAGGAGAAATACCTGTTCAAAACAAAACAAATTTCAAACAATAAAAAAGATTAATATATATATATTTCTTTTTATTTTTATCTGGATAATTTGATTTTAATTTTCAAATAGCTGTAATTAACAGATTATGTAAGAAAAATATACCACAGCAACTAAAAAAGCTCCTTTCAGATTTGCACAAGCTTCACAGCAGGCTCTGCTGGAAAGGAATGGAAACCACCTGTTCCAATTAAGAATATAAAAATATTTTATAAGAAAATTGATCGTAGTTAGTGAGTTAAATAAAAATTATAAATATCATCTTTAATTACGAAGAGATAAATTAATATAAAAATCATGCATTTAAAATGTATTTAAAATGTATGTTAAAACATACTGGTGCCACTTCCCGCTAGCACCAGAAGAATAGCCTAAGATGTTCCCAATCGCCATCCATGATGCAAATATCGCGTTTGCTGCGCTCCATCCATGCTGCCCTGTTAAGTTATATATATATATATATATTGAAAATATGTTATTCTTTTATTAGATTTTAAAGCTGAAAATTTTAATTTTTTGTTTTTTTTTTTATTTTCCTTAACAAAACAATTGTAAACGACCATGTGAGTTGGATGATAAGATCCGATAACTTACCACATAGATCAGCCATGAAAGCCCGAGTTGGACCCTGCAGAAAATTTTGCGGCAACCAATAAATAAAAATAAAGATTAAATTCACCAAAAAAAAGAAGAAGAAAAATATTAATTACTGTCTATAGTATCGTCATTTAGGAATTAGGAGCCATTGAATTAATCGATCAACATCTTATAGTCATGATATCTAATGAATAATGTTATTGTACTTTAATATAAGCAATATAAATATAACAAAATAATAATAAATCAAATAACATAAATCTTACTGACATTTTAAGAAAATTAACCCCTTAATTTAAAAAAAAGAAAAAAAATTCAATCACCTGAACTGTATTATTTGATAGATCAAGCATCCAGAATCCAGCTACGTAGACTATTGCAGCCTTCCACCGTGGACCATGATAAATGCTATATTTTCAATCGCAGATCATAAAAATTGTTAATACGAACTTAATTGATTTATATAATAATAATAATAATAATAATAAAGATAAATTAATTGTATGATCACCTGCAATCTTCATGAGTATCGCCTAACTTATATCCGATGTCAGAAGAGAAGGCAATTACAAATACCTTCATAATATTTGAATTTAGTATAATTTGCATACTATATTAATACTATCAACAAATAAAGATGCAATTTTGAAATGGATCATAATAAATATACTTACTGCCAAACAAATCAGCAAGCAGCCGACAAGTATAAATGGTCTTCTCCTTCCAAGCCTTGAAGGGCATCGATCGCTCCATAAACCAACACATGGTTGAACCTCCAGAGAAGAAATCATATATAGATAAATATATATTTATAATTACAATAAATTTCTTATGAATATAATTATTTTTTTGGAGTAATTATATGCTGTAGGAATGTAATAATTGCTCACGACAAAGCCAGCNTAGATAAATACTATTTATAATTACAATAAATTTCATATGAATATAATTATTTTTTTGGAGTAATTATATGCTGTAGGAATGTAATAATTGCTCACGACAAAGCCAGCGACAGGGCCACATAGCCATATCAGAGAAGATAGAGTATGAGAAAGTCCGAGTGTCTGCACCAAATATTGTAAAAGAGAAAAAAGTTAACGTATAGTTAGTTAATCAGAATTATATTAATATATGTGTTGAAAACCGAAGAATTTCTACGTTAATTGCATCATGAAAATAATTAATTGCTCGATGCAAAGTTTTCAGGGAGGCTCTTTAATTGTTTTCATTTGACAAACAGTACTTTGAAAATGCTATATTTACAATTAATAGGTCCCCATGCTTTGAGCCCTATAAAAGGGAAGTTTCCGCGAATAACGCTCGCTTGAATTTACTTAAAGTTTCCGCGAATAACGCTCGCTTGAATTTACTTACAAATTAGATTGACCAAAACGGAAACCTTGAAATTAATAATAGATAAAAGTGGGAATAACTATATAAAAATAAGATGCATGGATAAAGCATGCACTCTGACAAAAGACAAAAAAGAAGATGATATTACAACATGCAGTCTGAATTTATATTAAGATGAGAAGATTTTTGCAAATATTTTTTTTTAAGAGCAACGTTTCTTGATTTAAAAAGCTTTTTTTTTTTGCAGAAACAAATGATGACTTTTGCAATTTATTAATTTTTTTTTTTTTTGTAATCAATAATTGAAAAAGAAAATCCTGAGGACATGCAGAAAAAATTAAAATTAGGACATAAAGATGGATAGAAATATCATGAGATCTGAATTCAATCATAATGTATTTGAACAGTTTAATTGATTAGATTGATTAGAAAACCCCGTGCAATCAATTTTATATAAGAATATAATTACTCAGATTCTATCCTAAAACAAGATATATGAATTGCAGAAGAAATATGGAATTAGATGTCTCAGATGTGTAGAATTACGGGTAAAAGAGGACAACTTAACTAGAAAGAATAATTTCTATCCATAGAAAATAATTGAGGCAACAATGATTATTATTTCTATGGATGGAAATTATTCACCTAATATTAATTGTAGCTTTCCTGTTAGAGGAAACGAGTTCAGTTTATCTTTCACATTTTAGTTTCGATTGTTAATGCTCTAGGTGTGTCATAAATATATAAGCAATTAATTAACCTTATAATTAGATTTTTCTGAAAAGCTTAAGGATTTAATTTCATTCTAATAAAATAAAATTTAATTAAGATATTTTAAACTGTTTTCTAGTTTTCATTGCCATCTGTTTGAAGAATGAAAATTTTTAATTACTTTTCTGAAAAAGCTATGGATTTTTTTCAATGTAATTAATATGCAAGTTTATAAGCTGACAATTACATGTTTAAAGCTAAGTTGATCTTTATAATGTAACTAAATGTAATTTTAGTATTAAAAAGATAAATATTTATGAAANGTATATATAAATATATGAAGATATTGCTTATAGGCGGGAGAATAATTAATTACCCAGGTGAGAGCAGTGACAANGGCCGTGACTGCAAATGGGATACTGTACAGAACCTGTGCGCAAATGCTTCGTTTAGATTAATGATCAGTTTTACATATACAGGGCAGCTAATGCTCAAATTAAAAATGTGTAGATAGCTGCAGGGGATCGAGATGGTGATGAATTGATGATACTAACTGCTAAGGGAGCACCCAGAACTGCAAAGACGATCAGAGCGGCGGCCTTAACTCTACCATCTGGAGAGATAAAAGCATCCTGTACGTTGCCATGGTAGCTGCGCAGAGACCAGCTGCTGATGATGGTCGTAGCGGCCATGCATGCGAAAACAGAGAAGTTTCCCATCACCCACACTATTCTAGGTGTGAATTTTCGACACATTGGCTCTATCAACATTGTGCTCACTCCAAGCACCACCTAACAATTTGAATTAATACTA
>JXCR01141989.1:72473-90019 GCA_002079205.1 Phalaenopsis hybrid cultivar
GTGTGTGTGTGTGTGTGTGTGTGTGTGTGTGTGTGTGTGTGTGTGTGTGTGTGTGTGTGTAAAAACCGCAAAAATAGTTTTTGAAAAAAAATAGAAATTAAGATGCCTGAATGCTCCATAATTGGTAAAATAAATTAAGTAAAATGCGATCTTAATATATAATTAAATTATATTAAGTTATGGAATTTGCAGAATTAAAAAAAAAAACCCCGCAGGTCGAAATATTCTTGCCAAATTTTGTCGTATGGATCTAATTAAAATTATTAAATTTCTTTTAAGATCATTAAAATACAAATCTTTAATGCATTGTACTTTTCTTAAAACAAATTCAACGTTTTTGAGATTCCTAGTGATAAAAAAAAATTTAATAAGCCAACTACTCAGAGGCACAAAATCACAGGGACATGTATTTTAAAAGTTTTGAATTGACAAAGACTTGATATTGAGCACGTAAAAAAACTATCTTTTTCCTCGATAATTCTACTCATTGTCAAAAAATGAAAATAAAAACATAACATAGTAAATAAAAGAAAATAATAATAAATTATAAAGTGATGCATGAAAATCTGACTAGTTGATATGGGAACGACAGTATACCATGCAGTTAAATATTCAACCCCACGTACGTCTGTGATCCAGATATAATAATATTTTATCATGTATATATTGGATAAGTAGCAGTTGATGAACCTGGACGTAGGGAGTGAGCAGAGATAGCTGAAGTGCCCAGCCGTACTGCACTCCACCAGCCACCATGCACGAGAAGAATAGCCTCAGCAGGCTTATCGGTTTCCCCACCGCCGCCGCATTCTCCTCAGACGGTGGAAACACCTGTTTTTCTCCGGCCACTATTTCACTCTCCATTATCATTATATCTGCGATCTTCAATATATACTTTTTCAAACAAATTTCACTTGAAGAAGAAAGCCAGGAAATAGTAAGCATATATATAATGATATATACTTTTGGTGCCGTCACCTCTAAGATAGAACAGTGACCGTTGATCGGATCACCACCTCTCTCACCTTCGAATTAAAAAGGCCATCTTGCGGCGCGGTGAAAGTAAGAGGGTGTGAACGTATTCGTCTAAAGGATAAGGCTATCCATACAATTATGTTTTACGATAAAATTTCAATCACGTAATTAAAGAGTTATTATTATTGATACGCTATTAATAAATATTCAATCTCTAACACCAATCTAGAGGTATAATATAACTCTCGAGATAGTTTTTTAAGAAATAAATATTTAAATTTTCATAAAAATTCATCCAAAGTTTCGATTTAAGAAAACTTATAGTCAAACTGACAAACTCGACGAAACGGACCCAATGGTACCGACATTTATCCAATCTGAATCAAATCGAGCCCCGATCAAACCATTAAGCCGCTTTTAAAAGTTTTCTAGACACATTTGGAAGGTCAAATGTGTATCAAATATGACGAGCTTATAGTCAAATCAAACGTCCCGATGAGACAAATCCAACGAGCACAAGATCATTCAATTCTAACATCATCAAGACACTCAAATGTCCATCAAATGTTGTCTAATCGAGGGAAGTCATTTGATTCGTCTAATCAAAATGATTCATAATCTTGCATTAGTTGCATCCAAAACACCATAAATGAAATCTCACCCCTGGAAGGGGGACTTGAGGCTTGAGAAAAAGATATTGAAGCTTTGAGAAGTAGCTGAAGTTCAACATCGTATTTGGCGTCGTCGACCACCACCAACCGCCATTGATCATCATCTGCCTGTCATCACCACCCGTTTTTGCAATAAGTTTATATGCACATCCGCATTGTAATTCTAAAAACTTTGTAACATATTTCTGTTTGTGAGACAAAAAGACTCTGTAATCATCACCTTAGAGTGTACTTTACAAATGAGTCATGCCACTTAGTCCTTTCCCTTTCTGATTTTTCCACAAAAAAACTTATGATGTCTCCACTATTTGTTTTAATTTATCTGAGTGCATGTTAAAGTCTCGTGCAATGCTAAAGGAATAATCTATTATTCAAACACCGCGAATTTTTTAGCACGCATCAATTGTTATTATTATTTTTATTAGTTTTAGTGTATATACTTGATACGCCATTAATAAATTTCATCATTCAACACAAATCTCAAGGCATTTTGCGAATCTCGAGATAATTTTTTGAGCAAAAAACAATCAAACTTTGATTAAGAGTCATTCAAAGCTCCAATTTAATCAAACTTAACGGCCAAATGATATCAAATTTAGTCCAATTCGAGTCAAATTGAGCCTTGACCAAGCCATCAATCCAAGTTTTAAAGTTTTTCAGACATATTTGGAAGGTCAAACGGATGTCGAATCCAGTAAGTTCATATTTGAATCGAGTGTCTTGATTATAAAAATCTAACAAACCCAAGATTGCTCAATTTTGACATCGTTAAGGCATCTAGATGTCCATAAAACGTCGTATGATTGAAGGAATCTCTCTGAATCGTCTTGCATAAATTGTACCCAGAATACTATAAATACAGCCTCACCCCTCACATGAAGGGGGAGGAGGGAGACTTGAAGCTTGAGATAGAACTCGAGGCTTTGAGAATGAGCTAAAGTCTGACACCATCCCTGTCATCGTCGATTGTCGTCGAACACTACCAGCCACTGTTAACCACTGGTAACCATTGTGAATATGCTACTGACAAATTTTCATCATCTAGCACGAATCTCGTGGTATTCTTCTGAGCAAAAAACATTCAAAATTTGATTAAGAGTCGTTCAAAGCTCCAATTTAATCCATCTTATAGTCAAACTGACTAACTCGATGAGACGAGCCCAATAATATCAAAATTATTCAACTTTGAGTCAAATTGAGGCCTGATCAAGCCATCAACCCAAGTTTTAAAGTCTTTGGGACATATTTGTAAGGTCAAACGGATGTCGATCCAGCAAGTTCATATTTGAATCGTGTGTTTTGACATGACGAATCCAACAAACTCAAGATTGCTCAATTTTAACATCATTAAGGCACCTAGATGTCCATAAAAGGTAGTATGATCAAAGAAAGCTCTCTGGATCATCTGATATAAATTGTTCATATTCCTGCATTAATTGTACTAGAATACTATAAATAGAGCCCCACCCCTCTCATGATCGGGGGAGGCTTGAAGCTTTGAAAAAGAGCTGAAGTTTGACACCACCACTATCATCGTCCATCGATGTTGGTTGTCGTCAACCACCACCGACCGCCATTAACCACCGCCAACCATTGTGAATACGCCACCAAAAAATTTTCATCATCTAGCATGAATCTCGAGGCATGTCACGAATCTTAAGGTAATCTTTTGAGCAAGAAATATTCAAACTTTGATTAAGATTCATCCAGAGCTCCAATTTAATCAAACTTATAGTCAAACTGAACGACCCGATGAGACTGGTCCAATGATATGAAAATTAGTCCAATCCGAGTCAAATTAAGCCCTGATCAAGCCAACAACCCAAGTTTTAAAGTCTTTCGGACATATTTGGAAGGTCAAACAGATGTCGAATATTACAATTTCATATTTGAAACGAGTGGCTGGACATGACGAATCCAACAAACCCAAGATTGCCCAATTTTGACATCGTTAAGACACCCGAATGTCTATAAAAGGTTGTATGGTCGAAGGAAGCTCTCTGGATCGTCTGATATAAATGGTTCATATTCATGCATTAATTGTACCCAAATCACTATAAATAGAGCCCCACCTTTCTCATGAACGGGGGGAGAGGCTTGAAGCTTTGAGAAGGAGCTGAAGTCTGACACCATCCCTGTCATCACCGATTGTCGTCGATCGCCGTTAACTACCACTTGCCGCCATCAACCACTACCGACCATTATCGACCACTGCTGACTGTCGTCGGAGGCCGTCGACACTCGGGTGTCGACGACCGCCGACNAAAATCAACCAAAGTTTCGATTTAAGAAAACTTGAAGTCAAAGTGGCAAACTAGATAAAACGGACCCAATGGTACCGACATTTATCCAATCTGAGTCAAATCGAGCCCCGATCAAACCATTAAGCCGTTTTTGAAAGTTTTCTAGACACATTTGGAAGGTCAAATGTGTATCAAATATGACGAGCTTATAGTTGAATCAAATGTCTCGATGAGACAAATCCAACGAGCACAAAATCATTCAATTCTAACATCATCAAGACACTCAAATGTCCATCAAACGTTATCTAATCGAGAGATGTCCTTTGATTCGTCTAATCAAAATGATTCATAATCTTGCATTAGTTGCATCTAGAATACCATAAATAAAGTCTCACCTCTGCGGGGAGGGACTTGAGGCTTGAGAAAGAGAGCTTGAAGTTTTGAGAAGTAGCTGAAGTCCAGCATCGCATTTGGCGTCGTCGACCACCACCAACCGCCATTGATCACCATCTGCCGGTCATCACCACCCGTTTCTGCAATAAGTTTATCTGTACGTCCGCATTGTAACTCTAAAAACTTTGTAACATATTTTTGCTTGTGGGACAAAGATACTATGTAATCATAATCTTATACTGTATTTTACAAATGAGTCGGGCCACTTAGTATTTTTTCTTTCTGATTTTTCCACAAAAAAAACTTCTGATGCCTCCACTAGTTGTTTTCATTTATATGAGTGTGTGTTAAAGTCTAATGCAATGCTAAAAGAATAATCTATTATTCAAACACCGTGAAATTTTTAGCACGCATCAATTATTATTATTATTTTTATTGATTTTAGTGAATATGCTTGAAACACCACTAACAAATTTTCATCATTCAACACAAATCTCAAGGTATTTCGTGAATCCCGAGATAATTTTTTGAGCAAAAAATATTTAAACTTTGATTAAAAGTCATTCAGAGCTCCAATTTAATCAAACTTATAGTCAAACTAACTGACTCGATGAGACGGGCCCAATGATATAAAAATTAGTCCAATCTGAGTCAAAGTAAGCCTTGACGAAGCCATCAACCCAAGTTTTAAAGTCTTTCGGACATATTTGGAAGGTCAAACGGATGTTGAATCCAACAAGTTCACATTTGAATCAAGTGTCTCGATATAAAGAATCTAACAAACCCAAGATTAATTAATTTTGACATCGTTAAGACACCCAGATGTTCATTATGATCAAAGGAAATTCTCTGGATCGTCTTGCATAAATTGTACCCTAAATACTATAAATACAACCCCACCCCTCTCATGAAGGGGGAGGAGGGAGGCTTGAAGCTTTGAGAATGAACTAAAGTCTGATACCATCCCTGTCATCATCGATTGTTGTCGGTCATCATTAATCACTACCAGCCGCCGTTAACCACAGTCGCAACCATTGTGAATGCGCCACTAACAAATTTCCATCATTTAGCACGAATCTCGAGGTATTCTTCTGAGTAAAAAAATATTTAAAATTTTATTAAGAGTCATTCAGAGCTCTAATTTAATCCATTTTATAGTCAAACTGACCGACTCGATGAGACGAGCCCAATAATATCAAAATTAATCAAATCCGAGTCAAATTGAGCCATGATCAAACCATCAACCCAAGTTTTAAAGTTTTTGGGACATATTTGAAAGGTCAAACGAATATCGAATCCAGCAAGTTCATATTTGAATTGAGTCTCTCGACACGACGAATCCAACAAACTCAAGATTGCTCAATTTTGACATCATTAAGGCTCCAAGATGTCCATAAAAGGTAGTATGATCAAAGGAAGCTCTCTGGATCATATGATATAAATTATTCATATTTCTGCATTAATTGTACTATAATACTATAAATAGAGTCTCACCCCTCTCATAAAGGGGGAGGCTTGAAGCTCGAGATAGAACTTGAAGCTTTGAAAAGGAGCTGAAGTTTGACACCACCATTATCATTGTCGATCTTCGTTGGTTGTCATCAACCACCACCGGCCATCGTTAACTACCACCGACCATTGTGAATACGCCACCAAAAAATTTTCATCATCCAACATGAATCTCAAGGCATGTCACGAATCTTGAGATAATCTTTTGAGCAATAAATATTCAAACTTTGATTAAGAGTCATCCAGAGCTCCAACTTAATCAAACTTATAGTCAAACTAAACGACTCGATGAGACGGGTCCAATGATATGAAAATTAGTCCAATCCGAGTCAAATTAAGCTCTGATCAAGCCAACAACCCAAAGTTTAAAATCTTTCAGACATATTCGGAAGGTCAAACAGATGTCGAATCCTACAATTTCATATTTGAATCGAGTGTCTCGACATGACAAATCCAACAAACCCAAGATTGCTCAATTTTGACATTGTTAAGGCACATGAATGTCCATAAAAGGTTGTATGATCGAAGGAAGCTCTCTGAATCGTCTGATATATATTGTTTATATCCCTGCATTAATTGTACCCAGATCACTATAAATAGAGCCCCACCCCTCTCATGAAGGAGGGGAAATGCTTGAAGCTTTGAGAAGGAAACGAAGTCCGACACCATCCCTGTCATCGCTGATCGCCGTCGGTCGCCGTTAACCACCACTTGCCGCCATCAACCACTACCGACCATTATCGACCACTCCTGACTGTCGTCGGCGGTCGTCGACACCCATCGATAGCTGGCGACAACCGCCCACTGTCATCAACACCCATTGATTGTCATCGATCACTACCAACCACTATCTACAGCCACTGATTGTCATCGAGCATTATTGTCGCCATTAACCATCACTAACAGTCGTCGATCGCCGCTGACTGTCATCGATCACCGCCAATCACCGTCGATGACCCATGACCAAAAGCCATCAATCTATGTTATAACTTGCAAAACCTAGTAATTATTTATTGTCTGTGAGACAAGTTGTCTCTTTAATCATCAACTTGTAGTGAATTCTTATAATTGGGTCAGCCAACGTGGTTTTGTCCCTTTGCGGGTTTTTCAACTTAAAAACTTCTGGTGTGATTACTGGCTGTTTTCTTTTCATCTGAGTGTGTGTTGAATTCTCATGCAATGCTAAGACGATAGTACATTACTTGACCGCAGCAAATTTTCTAGCATGCATCAATTATTATTATTATTATTACTATTATTGATTTCAGTGTATATATTTATGAAAATATAATGAACCTTTTGGTTTTATAAAACATTCTGAACTATTTTAAATATAGATATTAAATAGAAGATTTGGATTTTATGAAATATTTCTGTTATCAAAAGTTAAATGAATCAATGAGTAAAAACGATAATATTTTAAAAACTATTTTAGTTTGGTTTTCGATCTCTGTGACGAAAGGAAAAGAAAAGAAATAGGATCATAGATATCAAATTCTTGAAGAGCAACTTTCTTTTTTATTTTATTTTCAAAATTAGATAAAAAAATATTGGTCAAAATTTGATAAAAAAGCATTTTATATATTATTCCACCTTATATTTCACTCATTATAAATTAAATTAAAAAAAAAAAACTAAAAACATTTCATCAAAATTTTTTATTACAACTAGCTTCATCCTCCAAAACGTGGCAGAGGNCCACTGTCCACAACCACTGATTGTCATCGAGCGCTACTGTTGCCATCAACCACCACTAACAGTCGTCGACCGCCGTTGACTGTCATCGATCACCGCCAATCACCGTGGATGACCCATGATCAAAAGCCATCAATCTATGTTATAACTTGCAAAACCTAGTAACTATTTATGTGAGACAAGTTGTCTCTGTAATCATCAACTTGTAGTGAATTCTTACAATTGGGCCAGTCAACGTGATTTTGTCCCTTTGCGGGGTTTTCAACGTAAAAATTTCTGGTTGTTTTCTTTTCATCTGAGTGTGTTGAATTCTCGTGCAATGCTAAGACGATAATACATTATTTTACCGTAACGAATTTTCTAGCATGCATCAATTATTATTATTATTATTAGTACTATTATTGATTTCAGTGTATATATTTATAAAAATATAATGAACCTTTTGGTTTTATAAGTCAATCTGAACTATTTTAAATATAGATAATAAATAGAAGATTTGGATTTTATGAAATATTTCTGTTATCAAAAGTTAAATGAATCAATGAGTAAAAACGATAATATTTAAAAAACTATTTTAGTTTGGTTTTCGATCTCTGTGACGTAAGAAAAAAAAAGAAAAAAAGAAATAGGATCATAGATATCAAATTCTTGATGAGCAACTCTCTCTTTTATTTTATTTTCAAAATTAGATAAAAATATATTGGTCAAAATTTGATAAAAAAGCATTTTATATATTATTCCACCTTATATTTCACTCATTATAAATTAAATTAAAAAAAAACTAAAAACATTTCATCAAAATTTTTTATTACAACTAGCTTCATCCTCCAAAACGTGGCAGAGGTTCTAATGTTATGCTATTGTCTCTGTCAACCCGGCCAATATTTCTATATTCTACGGGTCGGGCTGGTCAGACCAATTGGGTCTTCAGTTCGAAGGTCAAAAGTCAACCTTACATGGTCAATAAATAATAAAGTAAAAAATTATAGTAATTAATTGTGACTACTCCAAATATGATAAAACTAATAGTTTTTTTTAATTATTAAAATACTAATTGATATTATAAGTTAAAGTAATTAATGTTTTTAATGTTTGTTAGAAGATAAGGANCCTATATTCTACGGGTCGGGCTGGTCAGACCAATTGGGTCTTCAGTTAGAAGGTCAAAAGTCAACCTTACATGGTCAATAAATAATAAAGTAAAAAATTATAGTAATTAATTGTGACTACTCCAAATATGATAAAACTAATAGTATTTTAAATTATTAAAAATACTAATTGATATTATAAGTTAAAAAAATTAATGTTTTTAATGTTTGTTAGAAGATAAGGATCACAGCCAACCTTATCCAAGAAGAGAAGATGTATAGAGAAGAAACCCAACACACTTACACTAATTTACCAACGAAAGAAATGAAGAAGCAATAAAGACATCATCAGCCTTCATTACTGCTTCATTACTGATGTAGAAAAACATCTGCAGCAGCAATTCCAATCCTCCATATACACCAGAATTATTGCAGAACAGAAGAAATTTGAACCACAGAAAGCTCCAGAATCGGGAATTTGACTTTTCATAAACAAAATTATTTCATAAATTCACAAATGCTTATTTAATATTTATATTTTACATATTTCATTTATATTTATATATAAATTAAAGCACAAGGATTACATATACTAATTTATAATAATAGTACCTCATTAAATATGTGATTAAAATATAATCCTAAAGACATAATTGTATGAATAAACTTATCTTATATATTGACCGATATAACAGCAGAAAAATCCATGCCTGTCAAGCCTGTCACTGTTAGCACATCTGAACAATATAACAATCATATCTGAACAGAATAATAACCCGCATGGAAGACAACCATTACATGTGCCTTTACAATCCAGATCAAATCATAATCATTCAAGGATAACCACACTGCATCTCATCCACTGGTTTTGTGAACAACTCTACTAGTTAAAGCTTATATATATCATATCTTATAATGAAAAGTATATTGAACCAAGTATTTTATATTTTATCATGAATGTCCATTTTATATCCTTACGATTTTCAGAAATATATTTTTAGTTCACTTCTTTCTTTTCGTCACCGTCGATGGACACTGGCGCAGCGAGGAAAAGCGCAGACGTCCCCTCCCTTTACGGAGATTGGCGGCGGTCGACGGCGGTCAGGAGTGCTCGAAGACGGTCGATGGTTGTTGACAGCAGTCGATGGTGGTCGACGACAGTAAGAATGATGTTGAACTTCAATTTCTTCTCAAAGCTTCAAATTCTTTCTCAAGAATCTAGCTCCCCGTCCCCCCTCATGAGAGTGGTGGAGCTCTATTTATAGAATTTTGAGTGTAATTAATACATCAATATAAATCACTTTGATCGGACGGCTCATAGGGCTTCCCTCAATCAAACTTTATATTATGAACATTTGAGTGTCTTAATGATATTAGAATTGAGTGATTTTGGATTTGTTGGATTCAGTCTTGTCAAGATGCTCGATTTCACTATAGGCTCGTCAGAACCGACATTTGTTTGACCTTCTAAATGTTCCTAGAAAACTTTCAAAAATGGTTTAATGGCTTGATCGGGGCCTGATTTTGTTCAGATTTGACCAATTTTGGTAACATCGGGTTCTTCATGCCAAGCCGGTCAGTTTGACTATAAGCTTGCTGAAATCAAAGTTCTCGATGATTTTTTTCCAAAGTTTGAATATTTGTTGTTAAAAAATCATCTCGAGATTCGTGTCATACCTCGAGATTATATATAGATGGATCAATTGATAGATAGACAAACAAAAATATAAAGTAATGAAGGAAAACACAAAAAAAAGGGGGCATTTGCATAGAGACCGTACACTTGCTATTTACAAAGTCTTTGAATCATTTTTCAAACTCTCACTCAAATAATAAAAGTAATGAAAAAAATCCAAAATCATATTTTTCATTATTTTTTTATTTCTCAATAATTTTATCATAGCTCTATAGCATAAATACATGGATTTGATAGTTCAAAAAAACTATATAGGTGGTTAATTTGTAAATATCAATGTTTTGGTTGGCCTGCATGTAATCATCCCAAAAACAAATATCAAAGTTTTGGTTGTGAGTAATTTAAAGAACACTCTTATTGCAGAGTGGAATGAGAAAGAACAACACCAATGTCAACAAGAAGCGACCAGAGTCAAATTATGTAAGTGATAGTAGATGTTTTAACTATACAGGAACTAAACATTTGTGAAAGATTGAGAAATGACATTTTTTTATTTTTTTTTTCTTACCCTTTCGAGAAATAAGAGTCTAAAAAATATACAAAAAACTAGTGGTAGAATTATGCTCTATCAAATTGTTAATTCAATCAACACTATACTGAACACCCACTCTAAAGAAGATGCTAATCAAAATAAAAGTGTTTGAATGAAATTGCCAAGGAAAAGATAGCACAAAACACAAAGAATAATAACCCAATGAACACTCGTAGCAAATGGCACAAATTGATTGGTAATATGATCAATAACATATGCAATATGTCTAATCATGTACTGATAAGATAAATTAGGCTACCAAAAAGTAGTATAATATTAAGTGAAGATAATCAAAGTTATGCCTTCTAAAGAAGAAAGCCTATCATTGAATTAAATTGGAACACCAATAGCCCTAATATCAGTTCGAGAAACGTGCACAAGAATACATACTTAGATTATGAGAAAAATTAATCTTTTGAAAAATTAGTTATTTCAATACCTAAAAAACAATTTAACAGATCAAAATCTTTCATTTCAAAGAATAAATGAACCTAATTTAATCTTTAACACTATAATGCAATCCATATCATTACATATAATAATTATGACATCAATATATAAAGAGAGTACAATATATTTAGTAGGGATGCACTTAAGAACAAGTGCAAAGCCATAATGATTAGGTGAAAGCAAAGTAAGATTTGTCTTCTCATCTCTAAAATATTGTAGTGGATGTCACATGTGCGATCAATCTGATTTTCACATAAAAGTTGAGCACGCCTTTATGTTTTATTGATTGGCTATTAATTTGATACTTTTTTTTGCCTCTTAAGTCTTAAAAAAATTCTTCTTGCTGATAATGAATTTGCTTTCATAATAATTTTTCTTTTTATTAGAATTTACATTAGACTTAATTTTGTTACTATTCATTAATCATCTCAATATTTTGAGAAAATACTCCACTTATTTATTTGTTCGGTCTCAGTATACATGTTGATTAAAGTGTAAAGAATGAGAACTTTTCTTTTTTTTAAAATGAAAGAATTTCTTGGTAGTTTTGGTAATATTTTTTTTGTAACTTATGAAGTAAGGAGGTAGAAATTTTAAGCTTTTTGGTCTCGAGAGGTGTGCAAATGATGATGTGCCTCAATTAGAAAAATGATAAATGATCATTCGAAAAATTTTACCCTCCTTGTCTTTGGGTGGTTCTTATAAAGTCTTTGTGCTAACATTGGTTGAATATTGAAAAGTTTTTTGCCATTATGTGCGACTTGTTTTTTTTTTTTTTTANAAAGTTGATTGATGAATCTAATTTAGGATTTTTGCCCACAAGCAAGTTCTATGTCACTAGATTCATCGATTTGAGCATGATTTAAATTTGTAAAACATGATATTTTATTTTTAGGTCTAAAAAAAAATTAATGAGCTTGTATGTTTGAAAAATTTTGCAGTTATTCAACCTGTGAACATTTCTGATTTTTAGTGTGACATTCATGAATTAAAGGGTGATAACTATAAGGAGTGGAAAAAGAGAGTTCTTCTCCATTTAGGATGAATGAATATTGATTATACTAAAAGAAAAGACAAACCACCTGTCATTACTAAAACCAGCATTTCGGATGTTATTGATCTTTATGAAAAATGGGAGCGATCCAATCGCCTCTCTGTGATGTTCATAAAGGCCAAGATATCTGTTGNACTATTTTCAGAAATATATTTTTAGTTCACTTCTTTCTTTTCGTCACCTTCGATGGACACTGACGGTACTGCAGCGAGGAAAAGGGTGGACGTCCCCTCCCTTTATGGAGATTGGCGGCGGTCGACGGCGGTCAGGAGTGCTCTACGACGTCGATGGTTGTCGACAGCAGTCGACGGTGGTCGACGACTGCAAGAATGATGTCGGACTTCAGTTTCTTCTCAAAGCTTCAAATTCTTTCTTAAGACTCAAGCTCCCTTCCCCCCTCATGAGAGTGCTGGGGCTCTATTTATAGAGTTTTGGTTGCAATTAATACATGAATATAAATCACTTTGATTGGAGGCTCATAGGGCTTCCCTCAATCAAACTTTATTTGATGAACATTTGAGTGCTTTAATGATAGTGGAATTGAGTGATTTTGGATTTGTTAGATTCCGTCTTGTCAAGATGCTCGATTTCACCATAGACTCGTTATAACCAACATTTGTTTGACCTTCCAAATGTTCCTAGAAAACTTCCAAAAGCAGTTTAATGACTTGATCTGGGCTTGATTGTGTTCATATTTGACCAATTTTGATAACATCGGGCTCCTCATGTTGAGCCGGTCAGTTTGACTGTAAGCTTGCTGAAATCAAAATTTTAGATGACTTTTTATTGAGGTTCGAATATTTCTTGTTAAAAAATCATCTCGAGATATGACATCTCGAGATTCGTGTCATATATCGAGATTAATGCTGAATAATGGATATTTAATAATAGTATCATATATATATATATATATATATATATATATATATATATATATATATATATATAGACAAACAAAAANTGCATCACTTGTACGATGTTTTACTTTTTATGAGTCATGCTCTCTTTAGTTGGGCTTTTGATAATTCTAATTTTGTCCATGCATACAATGAAGCCTTTTATATGCGAACTTAGTCTCATTTAGTCAATAAAATAAAAAATAAGAATAAGAATAAAAATAAAATGGATGACAGCATTTAAATTTGATTGATAAACTTATAGAAATATTTTCTATTTTGTTTTAATAATTAGTGCTGTAATATTAATTCTTGTGGAAAGTATTTTGAGCCCAAACAAGCATAAATATACACGCCAATTTACACTTACACGTGCGCCGAAGTTATATTAAAAGCACTTTGGAGCCAATATGTTACCTAGTTGCAGGAAAAGACAAGCTAGTGGGCTTGATAGAATAAAAGTAGTATTATACTTAGCAAAGATGAAACTCTAGAAATTAGAGAATTGACTATTTTCCTCTTAAAATTGACAAAAGGAGCCATTCTATTATCTTGAACTTGTAAACACAATTAAGAAAACATATCACCTTCGTCGGATACCTCCCACTTTCATAAAATAATAATAAATCATTACCCAACCTTCCTTGCACTTTGAGATTTTCTAAGGAAACCAAACCATTCACATCCTTCTTGTACATTAAAGAACTTCTAGAGAGTCAACAAATCCAGAAGTTTAAATAAAAAACAAACTGAAGGAACTCTTGAACACACACTTACATCTACATTAAATAATCTTCTGCTTAGTTTAGATTAGCAAAAATATGTTTTGATTTAATTAGACCTATTATATATTTATCGCAAAATTAATCTAAGAAGTCTAATATTCATACCAACTAAATTTAAAGATATAAAAGAGTCTCCTCACAAGTAATTACAAGGTGATAAACTGATAAGAAACTAAGTACTGCATGCAATTCAATCATAGAAAGTATTAGAGAGATCATCATAATAAGAAGTGTCCTAGCTATATTAGATTAATTGCCAGCCAGCTAGAACAAAAACTAGCAAGTAGTGCATAAACAATCATTAACTAATATAAAAGTAGCTAGAGATTAGAAGAAAAAAAAAAGGATCATTTCTACGCATATATAAAACTGGCTAGATGGCTAGTTTGATATCATCAAGCACTCATGTATCATACGAAATATGATCACATGAGCAAGCTCCTGATAATGTCTTCCAGATCAGTGTCCTGAAGAAGCTCAGAAAGCCTCTCGCTGAGTCCGTCGACTTCCTTATGCAAGCTTCTTATATAATTGCATGTCTCCTCCAAGACTCTTGATACCGATGCCTGCACCATTCATTACACAATTCATCACTTAAGGCTTTCCTTTTGTTTTCTCATACAATACTTTTATTTAATACTTTCTTAGCTAGATAATTATATAGGCAAGGATGGTTCGTACGTGGAACATTGTTTAAGCCTAATGTATAAGTTTGTTAAAGAACAGAAATAAGTAAGAACAATTATTTGGACGTGTGAATGATGGTGTAGATCTTTTCATAACAAACGTTCGACAGCATGATGCGATCCATACCGTTAATCTCACGGATCAAAAAACATTTCACCTATATTTTATTTTTGTTTATTATTAATAAACCTTTATATATATATATATATTCAAAATAAAAGTGTTTGAATGAAATTNAGTTGGAAGAAGAAGAAGAAGAAGAAGAAGAAGAAGGAAATGATGATGAAAAGAAGAGGAAGAAGAATGGATGCTGACCGCATCACTAATGCTGTCTAGCGGCACGGGTTGAGGGAGAAGCGTCTGAAGCTTGGAGACAAGTTCTCTGATCTGCTGTTCAGTGATGCGCGAAGAGCTTCCTGAATGCCTTGAAGATCTTGATCGCCTGCTCGACATGCTCGATGGATAGCTAGTTATAAACTGCCGAGTTTCTTCTACTCCTGTTCTTAATTAATAAGATATTAACAAGCTAGCTAGCTTAGAACTACGTTGTGTAAATAATAGAGAGATATATCGAAAAGCAATGGAGATCAGAACAGAGGAGCTCACAAGAGGTCGTCGTTGAAGAAGAACAAGTGAGGAGGACAAGTGCGCGTTTTTAAATAGAGACCAACCTACGCACTCCCCTACAAAATCAATATATTTTTATATATATTTATCAAAATGTTTGAAATAAAGTTTTCATTTAATTGAATATATTCAAATTACTTAAACGAGAGAAAGAGAAGAGTGACACGCCCATACCTTAGTGTCTGCAAGTTGTATAACAGGCAGAGCTCATGTTCACCTGCGAATTAAATACATATCCTATATGTAGGCCTTCTTCATAAAACCCAAGTAAAATACTATATATTGCAGTGTATTATTAAGCTTTTATGTGGAAGGAGATATATACATCCATATATATTATGGAATGGATTAGTTAATTTAGCTCTCAATCTACATATTAGATTCCATCTAAAGCACAGATTGCGAATCCTTCTAGAGGAGAAACTAATTAATTAATCTATATACAGTGACTTAGAAGTTAGAAAGCACATACATTATAGAATTATTGAGAAAATCAATCTCATTTAATGCCATAAAATTCTTTAATACTTCCCTCTCGCACTCACGCTCGCTCTGGATCTCTCGAACGTGCTTAGTTTACATTAATTTTTAAGCTTTGTAAACAACAAACAGGATTCTCATTAATCACATTGATTATTTTATTTAATTTATAACGTGACTTCTGTTGAAAATTTTTTTTTTAGAGGCTGCATTATATCTTTATTTTATTGTCATTTGAAATAAGTACTGTTTATGCAAAGTGTCCATAGATTCAATTCACGGCTCTCAAACCGTAACCTTTAGGTGGCAGAGCAAATGCTTCTGCTGCTGTTAAAAGATCCACTTAAAAATAAATTATAATTATATATATTAACCTTCACAGAAAAATATATTTAGCTCAAAATTACCTATATTATATATATTTTCAAACCACCTATCAATGCGCAAAATTACCATAAGAGTTTGCAGGCACCAGTGTAACCACACCAGGATCACGGAGAGTCGACCTCTATGTGATTTTCTGACTTGATTAAAAAATGAGATGCTTCAAGTACGGGACATCACCTAATTAGATCGAATTTATTTAAGATACTGAAATTAGAGTTGAGGATGGGTCCCTCCATGAAATGTCCTCGCTTCTCTAATTGCTCTCCCTGTTGATAAAAATACTTCTAGGTATCATTACACACGTGCTTCCCACGTGTGGGAAGTGACAACTAACATGTAATGAAATGCCAAACTGTTTGCTGGGTTCCATAGGCTATCAAACACCATATACATACAGTAATGATTTAATATTTGAGGGCAAATTCAGTGTCAATCAAAGGAGAAACTATTCCCTCTATTATCTGGATATCCGGACACCGGCGAGAATCCGATCAAGTGAAATGTATGTTAATATGGCTAGATCCTCACTATTGTCTAGACATATTGTTTGTTTACTCTTCTTACTAAAATAAAAAGAAATAAAAATACAATAAGAATAATAATAGTAATTCATATGATTTATTAAGTTTAGATGCCATTTTAATTGTTAATTAAAGAAGAGTTAGGTTTTGAATAATTAATGTATTTTTTAGGTTACTTGGCAACGGTGCTTCAGAAACGTGCATTAGTTTGTACCTTCATTGGGAAAACAGATTACTTGATTAAGATTGGATGTTGGAAGTAATTAAATAATTGATATTAATTTAAGGGGTGGAAGAAAGATGATGGCCATGCGCGAAGCACAAGAAGGTGGCAGGTGCACGTGCATGTTGAGTTGATATTATATAGTATAATATTTATATCAAACCTGAAGATCGATGTATTTTATAATTTTATACTCTACTTGCTTTCGTAATATGCAAACAGATAATATCAATGGAAGATGAAGTACTCTACATTCATGTATTTTATTTGACATTACAGAACATTATTTACAGACATTGACTGCCATTCTTACTGGCTCCTCAGTATACGCAATTAATAAATGACATACTTGATAACCACCGCAAGGATAATATGTACAGAATATTTGAGGAAAATAAATCATGATAATCCACGAGTACTACGACAGCAATAAATAGTTGCAATAATATATATGTGGCACATGTAGCTGTTTCTCACTTCAATAGCAGCTCCTGATTCATCAGGTGATGCCACCATGGCCCATGGCTGCTCCTCCTGCTTCTGCTCCCATGAACACTATTGCTTTGCTGGCGGCATTTGGCAATAAACTCATCCTACCTTGCATAACTATTCAGGAATCCCCTCAAACATACAT
>JXCR01141989.1:90483-106930 GCA_002079205.1 Phalaenopsis hybrid cultivar
AATCCTGTTAAAATTTTTTTTTGGGAGCGTTTATTTTGTTAATAACACTATCTAAAAAAAACACAAATTTTTTGCAGTGCTATTAATTACAATGACTTAGAATCCGCTACAATGAATATTGAAAGATCTCGAAAATACTAATGATTATATTTTATATTTGTTATAACTCTATATTTAGAGAGTTATAAATTATATGAGAGATCTTGAGAATTTTTATTTATTTCTCTCCTTAATTAGAGATAATAGCTATCTCTTATATTTTGTTATTATTTATTTTCTTTTCTACTATATTCTGTTTTTATTTCTTTTCTTACCACTAAGTCTTGTAATGAGTATTTATACCCCTCTTTTCATCAATAAAATCAAGTTCTCTTATATCTTTTCATTGTATCAGAGTCATACCAATCTTCTTCGGTATGACGACTTCTTCCTCTTTCTCCCAAAAAATATCCTTTGCCCCATCTGCCCTTGTTCCAATCGGAATCGATGACACTTCCTCCCTCATCACTGGCTACAAACTCAACGGCCAGAACTACCTCCAGTGATCCCAATCCGTCATGATGTTTATCTGCGACAGAGGCAAGGACGACTATATCACCGATGATGTCGTCGCCCCAACCAAGGATGACCCAAAATTCCGGACATGGAATGCAGAAAACCACATGATCATGTCGTGATTAATCAATTCCATGACCAACAACATCGGCAAAAATTTTCTTCTTTACGGCATGACCAAGAGTATTTGGGATACTGCTCGAGAGACATACTCTCACTCAGATAACACATTCAAGCTCTTCGAGATCGAGTCAATCTTCTACGATCTTCTCCAAGATGATCAATCTGTGATTCAGTATTTTAATGCCCTCTCACGTTATTTGCAGCAGGTTGACATGTATGAAGTCCATGTCTGTTCATGCACTCCTGACTCCAACTTATACCGTCAGATTATCGAGCAAAAAAGGATATTCAAATTTCTTCTCGGTCTCAACAACTCTCTCGATCATGTCCGCTCTCATGTATTAGGCTTCAAACAACTACCGAGCATTTGAAAGGCCTTCTCTAAGGTTCGCCGCGAAGAAAGCCGCCAGAAAGTCATGCTTGGACCTATCTCCACCTTGCCCAATCTCTTCATTGACGCCTCCACCCTTGCAGTTCGGGTTCCTCCTCCTCGTCACAATGACAACCCATCACGCAAGGGTCGTTCCTGGTGCGACCATTGCCGCAAACCGAGTCATAATAAAGACAAGTGTTGGGTGCTTCATGGAAAGTCAACCGATTGGAAGTATCGGTCTGATCGTGTTCCCAGTGCCAACAACATCGTCACTGCCAATGATCTTCCTGCACCAGCACCAAATCCATTCAGCAGAGCAACTCGATTTTCTGCACAAACTGATCGGCAAACCACCTACTCTGGTTGTTATCGATCTCATCATCGGTGTGCTCGTGCAGCAGAATACGTTCTACCATGGCTTCACAGTCAATCAAGGATGCATCGGTCAGCGGATCATCAATTTTGGAGCTTCTCATCACATGAATGGCGATGCCTCCCTTCTCCATGACTATACGTGCGGAGACAACTCTGCCATTCGCATTGCCGATGACTCTGTCTCCAAAGTCACTTGCTTTGGCTCCGTGCAGATCACCCAAAACATTCTACTCCGATCTGTGTTTCATGTTCCTAGTTTAAATTGCAATTTAATATCCATCTGAAAATTTACTAGTGATCTAAGGTGTATTGCTAATTTTTTCCCTACCACTTGTGAATTTCAGAATGTGGACTCGGGGACGACGATTGGCAATGCTGAGTTGTGCTCGGGTCTCTACGTCATCAAAGATATTTCACCATCATGGCCTCGTTGCGGACATTTTACCCATCATTATGTCTTCAATTCTAGTGTCAATAAAGATTACAAGATTATCTTATGGCATTTTCATCTCGACCATCCAAATTTTATGTATCTTACAAAACTATTTCTAAATTTATTTATCAATAAAGATGTTCATTCTTTCCAATGTGAATTATGTCAACTTGCCAAACAGACTCGCACGTCATTTCCATGTGTTGGTTACACCTCTTCTCGACACTTTGCACTCATTAACAGCGATATCTAGGGCCCATCCCGTGTTACAACCATTACCGGGACTCGGTGGTTTGTCTCCTTTATTGATGATCACACTCGCCTAACGTGGTTATTTCTTATGAAAGATAAATCTGCAGTCAGTCACATATTTGAATAATTTTACTCAATGATCCAAACACAATTCCAAACCTTCATCCAGGCACTCAAGATTGATAATGCAAATGAGTACTTCGCTTCCATCGTTTGTTCTTATCTCTCCAATAAAGGCATCTTCCATCTCTGTTCTTGCGTCGACACTCCTCAACAAAATGGGATAATCGAATGCAAGAACCGTCACCTTCTCGAGGTGGCCCGTTGCCTCATGTTTTCATCTAACGTGCCTATGGTTTTTTTGGGTGACGTTGTATCCACTGCAACCTACCTCATCAACAGGATGCTTTTTCGGGTCCTCAAATTTCAAAGTTCGGTTCAACTCCTTCTCAAATCGTTTCCCACATTAAGACAATTGTCCAAAATCTACCTACCAAGTATTTTGTTGCTCCTCCTTTGTTCACATTCATTCACACAATCGCAGCAAACTTGACCCAAAATCTACAAAATATATTTTCCCCGGCTACTCGTTATTGGCATTGATTTTTGATGTGACGAGTGTAGGGTGTTCACTTGCATGACTCCAGATATTTTACGGCCTACCTGTAACATCCGATAGTTCAGACACCTACCCGAGACCTTTTTGGCACGTGTTGAGGGGAATGTAAGCATGGTCATTTTGCTAGGCTTTGACTTTTGCTTAGGTGAATGCCGACCGACATTTGGCATGTCGGACGCCTCCAATCAGGGCAAAAAATATTATTCATCGCGCCACATGTGAAATTGGCTCGAATTGGCACGCTCATTGATGAAGTTCTCTAGATGACACCAGATGGAAAAACGAACTACATTCCTAAACCCTAAACCCTAAACCCTAAACCCTAAAAACCCTAAACCCTAAACCTTAAACAACTCTAAACCCTAAACCCTAAACCCTAAACCCTAAACCTTAAAACCTAAACCCTAAAACCCTAAACCCTAAACCCTAAACCCTAAACCCTAAACCCTAAACCCTAAACCCTAAACCCTAAACCTTAAACCCTAAACGAAATTGGCTCAAATCCGGAACGTCGATTTTACCTGGGGATGACACCCATATTGTTAGGGTTCCATGCACGCGAGAAAAGTGCGCAAATCGAGAAATTTTTTTAAATATAATAATAATAATAATAATTATTATATAATTAAAATAATACTAATAATAATAATAACCATATTTCTAAGCCTAACGCACGCAGCCTCCCCTCACTCTCTCTATCGCGATCGCCCAACGCCGACACTCCCTCTCGCGACCTAGGGCACGTCGCCTCCTGGTGTGGTGACCGAAGCTGCGCCTTCCCTCGCGATCAGGTCGTTAGCCTACTCTCTCGTCGGTGAGGCCCTCGCCGATGCCGACCTGCGTCGCCACTTTGTTCGGGCCTCCAACGCTTGGAGCTACTCCTCTCTGCCGACCCTCCTTCTTTGCGATAATTTTCTGCCACCTCCTCATACCGGCGAGCCCGTCTGCTTCCCCTCTAGCTGCCGTCTCTTCTTTTTTCTTTTTCCTCGTGGTCGGTCGCCCAGTTTCCACTCACCGACTGTCTCCTCGCCCAATGGCGAGCCTTTTCTCCGGAACTCCTCCATGCTGGCTAGCCTAGCAACTATGGCTTCCCTCTCCCTCATGCATATCCCAAGAGAGATTTTGGAACCTTCACGCTCCCTTTAGATTTTGACGGGGGAAGTTTTTTCTTTGTCAGTTTTCTCTCCCGCCGATGAAGTTTCCTTCGGCAAAATCACCTTTGTGAGCATCAGCTGCCTCGCAGGAGCTCCTCGTCGCCATCAGGGTGGCGACGACTCGTGACATATAGAGGTCATCATTCGACCCCTCCTCTTGAAGGTACATTTTGGTCGTATTTCTTATGTACTGCGATATTTATAAAATGTATTGTGCATACCTCACTAACTCCTGCCCTCATTGGGTCTTTTTGTTGTACTGTGAACGTTCTACGGCATACTGGAGCATGGATCAAATACCAGCGAGCTTGTAGCAAGCAAAGAAAACCCCTAGCTGGCCCTATGTTTTAGAGGTGTCTAGACGTGTGGCTTTTTCACCCACACAGGGTGTGTGCGCTGGCGTGAGCCGGCGCATCGACGTATCTATGTGATTGATCGTCGATTTCCTAAAGGGAGTCGTAGGGTATGAATCTCATGCGTTGATCGGTTTTGTACTAAGCCGAGTGATCTCCGTGTGTGAGCCTTAGTCATTAACCCCATCGGGTCGGAATCCCAATTTCCCACAGTTTTGGCGCTCCTAATCTCCCTTAGAGGGATTAGTTGAGTTCGATCTTAGAGGACGGGAAAAACTTTGTAGCTAGTCCGCCTTACGAATGGTGGGGAGTCTCCCCTAAGAGAAATTGGAGGGGGAAACCCTCGACATAGCCACACCAAAGCTGGAGGCGGAGAAGTCGCAGATCTAAGTGTGTCAGCCCTAGGTACCTATGCGAGGTCGTTAGCACGAGCCCAGTTTGGTACCTGCATATTACAATTTTACTTGTTACATGTTGCATTTCACTTCGCTCCCACCGGGCACCCGGGCTAGGTGAGCATTTCACTTCGCTCCGATTGGCAGCCTCAGCCCGGTGAGTATCTTATTTCGCTCCGACAGGCCACCCCGACCCGATGAGCATTTCATTTTGCTCTGATATGCCGCTTCAGCCAGGTGAGTGTCTCACTTTGGTTCGACTGACCACTCCAGCCCAGTCGACCAATCACTTTGGTTCGATCGGCTACCACAATCTGGTTGACTGATCACTTGCATGTTTGTTTGCTTTTGCATTATATTGCATGCTTGCCTAATTGCATGTTGCATTCGGTATGCGTTAGCTTGCATGATCATTATCATTTGCTTGTGTTGCAATTCTTAGGGCCGCAGCTGCCACAACACGCCTATCTCTTTCGGTCACTGCCGACTAGGCACCCTTTCTTTGGGCCACTGCCGCTACAGCACGCCCATCCCCTTTAGGCATTGTCGCCAGGACATACCTTTTTCGGGTCGCTGCCGCTATGACACGCTTATCTTTTTTGGTTACTGCCATCTCGACACACCTTCGGGCTGCTGCCACCACAGCACGCCAATCACTTTTGGTCACTGCCGCCTCGACACACATTTCTTCAGGCCGCTGCTTATACGACACACCCACATTTTGGGTCACTGCCGCCACGATACGTCCATCTCTTTCAGTCACCTTCATCTCGACACACTTTCTTCGGGCCACTGCCGCTCAACACAACCATTCCTTTTGGTCACTATCACCACGACATACCTTCTTCGGGTCGTTGTCGCCATGACACGCCCATCTCTTTTGGTCACTACCGCTTCGACACAACTTCGGGCCGCTGCCACCATGACACGCCCATCACTTTTGGTCACTGCCACCTCAACACACCTTTCTTTAGGTTGCTACCTCTACGATACGCCCACCTTTCGGGTCATTGTTGCTACGATACACCAATTTGTTCGGGTCGCCACCTACACGGTATGCCCATCTTTTTCTGAGTCACTGCCCCACGATACACTCATTAATTCTGTCATGTGGCTGTCTACTTTTGCATTTGCATGTTTGCTTGGGTAGCGAGCCAGGCTCGTTAGAAGAGTGACCCCATGTTGGTTGTGATGCCTTAACAAGCATTGCTTGTTGGGTTGATCCCGGTGAACAATGCGAGTTAAGTCATCGGGATTGACACAAGTACGACTGTGCTAAAGATTTAATATATCTAACTTGTGTCACCGCTCTTCATGACACCCTTTAGATCCCTCAGATCTTTAGGACGGGGCCGTTATGACGACCTCATCAAAGTCATATCAAACCCAGACTTACCCCTCACTTAGATACTAGGTTGACTCAATTTTCGTTAGATGATGTGCTAGGTTAGGATTTAGGGTGCTAGGTAGTCTTTTTGATACCTGACTATTGTTCTTTGCTGGATTCGTAGCCCTAGCCATATATCTTTCTTTTGCATTGTGCTTGTGGTGTGACTACATGCTGCATATGTGTGATAGTGTGTTAGGTCATTTTTCTGCAGGCATACTTATTTTTTTCACACACATAGGTACCGCTATGGGGAGCATGTGATGATTTATGACCATTTTGTTTGTAGGTGCTAATTAGCTCATCCAGTTTTAAGGCATGACTCATGATACGTTATTTACATGTTAGCTTTCCCACTAACACTAGTTTTCATGAAAGATTGAGACTTTTTCTTATCTCTATGTACTTTTAGAGTCTAGGAGAGTCCTATAGCAGAAATAAGATACAGGCATGAGTTTTGAGTTATTTAACATGGGAACCATGTGGAGAATTCTAGGAGCAAATGCTCATGTCCCGTATCTTTATTCTGCATTTTATATTGATGTATAGAATTAGGACCAGACATGTATATGCGGAGTCTAGCTGCCTTTTTTTTTTTTCTGGGATATGTTGTCGACCCAACGACACGAGCCCGTTTATTATTTTGATTTGGCTTGTTTTGCTTTTTGCATCATGCTACATGCCTACATTTGCATGTGTTTTCTTTGTTTCTTTCTGTGGTTTATCTGAGATTTTACGATGGAACATATGCTCTTTAGGACTTAAATTCCTAATCTTCTACAAAATTTCTAAATAAAATATTCAAGATAATAAAAATTTAGAATTAAAATATTCAGGATTTGAAAATTGCAACATTTACTGTTCTGCATATATTAATAGGGCTTCCACATTATTTAAGGACCGCTCTAGATAACAACCTTCATATTTGCATGTCTCGATGAGGAGTCCCCGTGCTTCTTCAACCTGAATGGCCCAGTATACCTTTATATAGGTGATTTTCTAGTGCGCCTAGGGTGTTAGAAGGCTCCCTGACCCAAACGGGGTATAAGTCCTTGCCACTCCGGCAGGTATAAGTCTCACCTCTTAGAGCTCTAGCATATAGTCATATGATAGAGTTTCTTTTCTCTGATTTTAGGGCTACCGAGATCTCTCGTGGACGACGCAATTCACAGATTGTTGATCGGGGATTTTAGGACACGTTGGGTAGACTACCTCACGACCATGTAGACTTAGTGTCATAGTAGCTGTGGATGACGGGTCCGTGGTACCCCGACCCAGTTAACATCTACCTTTTTAGGATCACTCTACCTTCCTCTTGTTGAGCCCCTTTAGTCCTGTCGCTCCTTAACTTCGTTGATACACCTTGACGGCCCGATGCCGATGAGCTGCCACCCATTTGGGATACGACGATTTGTCCTCTACCCTTTGGCCCAAACGTGCTTTGACGTGTTGGGATATCTCCATCAAGATGATATAAGTTATTCCATGGGCCTCGTGTGCCGATGAGCCGCTTCTCATTTAGGATGTGAGAGACTTCCGCTCTTCTCGATGGCTTAGCGAGAGCTTTGAAGCATCGAGACTATTCACACATGGAATAACCTTCCTTTGAGTACCTATTGCCCCAGGTTCACGATAATTTAAATGAAACTCATTTTATCAAGAGTATTATTGGGTACCTCTAAGATGTAATTAACCAAGTGGCATATGTCCCCTTAGGAGTGCTCTTGACCCCAAAATAGACACTTACATCTGAATCTATGATTATGGGTAATCTACGTTGATATTCTTTCGCAGATATCAGTTTAAGGTGCTTTCACTCGATCTTGTTTGGGCGGACATTCTTAACCTATCATTGCGAGGTTTACCACACGTGGGCTCTCCACGTTTTGTGTTTTCTCTTGTTTGTCGCTTTATCGTATGTCCCTCGTTTTTGGTTCCTCCCTTCTCCTAGTCATTCATATGACTCGGAAAAGAGATTTATTCGGAAAAGAAAAGTATACGAAGATCGACAGACTTGCGACTCCTCATAAAAAAAAAGAGAGAAAAATAAACGAAAACACTCACATATTCAAAAAGGGTATAAGTGTTACTCTCCTCTCACAAGAAAAACCTATAACACTATGGATGTCACATTCTTTGAAAATCAGTCTTACTACCCCAATTCTAATATTCAGGGGGAGACTTTAAGGGAATATCAGTCTTGGGGAGACAATGATTTCATACCACCACCCACCAAATCCTCGTCCCTTGAACCGAACTCATTATCTCTAGAATCTGATTCGGCAAGTTCATCCAACTCACATGAAAATGTACCTAACAATCAGTCACTGTCTAAAGTGTCCAACTCATCACCCATTCTTGCTCCACCTCTCACGCACAAAAAGCACATAAACCACCCAACACATCCAACACCAATCCAAGAGTCAGAACCAGATCCAACTCCTACATAAATCCACTCAGGTACGAACACACTTGAACATGAATCTACTATACATATGATTGATGACTCCGACATTCCAATTTCTTTAAGGAAAGGTGTTAGGTCTATCCGACCTCCACTTAGGTACGAACACACGATGCATCTGATCTCCAACTTTGTGTCCTACGAAATACTATCTTCAACTTACCGAGTCTATATCGCTGCATTCGACAATACACATGTCCCAAACACCATTGATGAAGCTCTCAAACACCCGGGGTGGAAAGCGGCCATCAATGAAGAGGTAAGAGCATTACAAAAGAATGGTACATTGACTGTTTCAAACCTGCCAAAGGGAAAGAAAGCATTCGGCTGCTAATGGATCTTCAAAGTCAAACACAAGGTAGATGGTAAAATTGAGAGATTAAAAGCACGTCTCGTAGCAAAAGGTTTTTTGACAGTCCTACAGTATTGATTACCAAGAAACCATTGCCCACGTTTCCAAACTTTACATCATTAGAATTCTTCTCTCACTTGTGGCAAATGAAGACTGACAACTTCATCAACTCGACGTGAAAAATGCTTTCCTAAATGACAATTTGGAAGAAGTTTACATAGAAGCGCCTCCCAGACTAGAAGCATCATTTCCAAACAACAAAGTCTGCAAACTCCAAAAGTCATTATATGACCTCAAACAATCTCCCCGAGCATGGTTCGATAGATTTGCAAAATCTGTGACAAAACACGGGTATACTCGGTGTCAAGCATATCACACTCTTCGTGAAAATCTCTCCTAAAAAGAAGATTGTAATTCTAATTGTATACATCGATGATATCATTCTCACTGAAAATCACGAAGAACTCACAAATCTGACAAAGTTTCTTACTTGGGAATTCGAAATCAAAAACCTCGGAAACCCAAACTTCTTTTTCGACATGAAACTAGCTCGATCAAAATGAGGAATATTTGTGTCACGATGAAAATATACATTGAACATGTTTAAGGAAACAAGTATTCTCGGTTGTAAACTCGTCGATGCTCCAATGGATCCCTATAAGAAGATCGACACTGAGAAAAATAATGCACTTGTGGATAGGGGGATATCAACGACTCGTTTATCTCTCACATACACGACCTGACATTGGTTTTTCCGTTAGTGTTTTTAGCTAATTCATGAACAACCCTACTGAAGAACACATGAATGTAGTCTACAGAATCTTGAGATACCTCAAGATGACTCTAAATAAAGGGCTACTGTTTCAAATGAATAAGGATCGAAGTATAGAAGTGTATTCAGACGCAGACTGGGCAGAGGATGTCTCGGATCGACGATTAACTTCCGACTATTGAACTAATGTCTTGGGAAACCTAGTCACTTGGAGAAGCAAAAAAAAAGTTTGTGATATCAAGAAGCAACGCTGAAACTGAATTCAGAGCTCTTGCACTAGGGATCAGCGAAGGAATGTGGATTCGAAGAATACTCAACGAACTCAGAATGCTAACTGAAAAAACTGTCAAACTACAATGCGACAACCAGATAGCCATCAACATTGCAAAGAATCTTGTACACCATGAGAGAATAAAACACATCGAGATCAATCGACACTTCATCTCAGAAAACATTGAGATAGGAGTCGTCGAACTTGCATACATTCATTCCCGACATCAAACGACAGATATCCTCAGTAAGTCTCTCCCAAAAATCAACTTTGAAAAATTATGTAACAAGTTAGACATGTACAATTTGTACAACCCAACTTGAGAGAGAGCGTTGAAAGATCTCGAAAATACTAATGATTATATTCCATATTTGTTATAATTCTATATTTAGAGGGTTATGAATTATATGAGGGACCTTGGGAATCTCTATTTATTCTCTCATTAATTAAAGATATTAGATACCTCTTATAATTTTCTATTATTCATTTCTTTTTCTACTGTTTCTATTGCTTTTCTTACTAGTAAGTCCTGTAATAGGTATTTATACCCCTATTTTCATCAATAAAATCAAGTCCTTTTATATCTTTTCAATGAAAATATTAGAAATTTTTTATCATAATGATTGTTTGTGTGCTGCAAAAACTCTTTTTTTAGAAATTATAGACTGATGGTTTATATATATATATATATATATANTAGGGGTTTACTTTATGAGGTGAAACAATTGCTCTCCAAGAACTTTGATATGAAGGATATGAATGAGGCATCTTATATCATTGGCATTAAGATCCATAAGGACAGATCTCGATGTATTTTGGGTTTGTCTCAAGAGACCTATGTCGATAAAGTTCTAGAGAGATTTCACATGAAGAATTGTTCACTGAGTATAGCACCTATTGTGAAGGGTGATAGATTCGATTTGAGTCAGTGCTCGAAAAATAATTTTGAACGGGAACACATGAAGAACATTCCATATGCTTTAGCTGTTGGAAGTCTTATGTATGCTCAGGTTTGTACCATACCTGACATAGCATTTGTTGTTGGAGTGTTGGGAAGATATCAAAGTAATCCAGGTATAGGCCACTGGAAAGATGCAAAGAAAGTAATGAGATATCTTTAAAGTACAAAGGACTGCATGCTCATGTATAAACAAACTGATAATTTGGAGGTGATTGGCTACTCCAATTCAGACTACGCTGGCTGCATTGACTCAAGAAAATCAACATCAAGTTATATTTTCATGCTAGCTGGTGGAGCTGTATCTTGGAGAAGTGCTAAGCAGACCTTGACTGTTACTTCTACTATGGAAGCTGAGTCCGTATCCTATTTTGAGGCTATCTCACATGGTGTATGGTTGAAGAGTTTCATATCTAGGCTTAGAGTCGTGGACTCTATTTCAAGGTCATTAAACTTGTACTGTGACAACTCAGCTGCAGTATTTATGACTAAGAACAATAAGAGTGGGAGTTGAAGTAAACACATTGATATCACATATTTAGCCATGAGAGAACGTGTTAAGGAAAAGAAAGTGGTCATTGAACATGTTAACACTGAATTGATGATTGTTGATCCTTTGACTAAAGTCATGCCACCAAAGAATTTTAAGGATCATGTAGTACGAATGAGACTTGGTTCCATAATGTGATTTACATTATACGACATTTATTGTTTTAATGAAACTCTTAATTCAGTTGATGTTTTCTCATATGGTTTTGTGCACATATTTATTCATTCATTTATTTTGAGAAATCTCATTTGGTTTGGACTTGGAATAGACATATTGTTTATTCATTAAGTTGTATGGGCTAGTGTTGAGAGTCTTAATATAGTGTAATATATGGAAGATAATACTCACTATAAGAGGATCTATCGCCATGATTCATATATTTTGCTTCTCTATATGGTGTGTGTTGAACTATATGGACCAAGTGGGAGAATTTTGGGATTTTTTCAATACCCATTGGAATTCTCAAATTAATTTCAATACCCATTGGAATTCCCAAATTAATTTCAATACCCATTGGAATTCCCAAATCAATTAAAACTCTATTTAATTTTAATAATCGTTGGAATTCTTTGGTGTTTTTAAGAGAAATAAATTTCAGAATGTGGTTCATATAGTGTCTAAGTTCAACACATGAATTTAGTAACATTCCATAATGTGCTCACATCTATTAAACTTTGTGATGGGCAGAGCACTATAAATTAGATGTGATGCTTGTTGTTTTGGTCCCTAAGCTTGCTTCTCTTTATTTTATTTGCACCATCGGGTTGTGAGTGAGAAAAGCTTAAAAGATCTATAACAGAAAATTTGTCGTGTGAGTTGTGAGTGCCGACTCTGTTCGTATAAGTTATGGCTGGAGGTATGTATGATCCTATCTCGCTTCCGCTTATCGATTCAAATATATTTGTAGATCAAATAAAGTTGTTAAATATATTATAGATCAAAGTGTAAAGAATGAGAGCTTTTCTTATTTTAAAAGAAAGAATTTCTGTGTAGTTTTGGTAATATTTTTTTGTAACTTATAAAGTAAGGAGGTAGAAATTTTAAGCTTATTGGTCTCGAGAGGTGTGCAAATGATGATGTGCCTGAATTAGAAAAATGATGAATGATCATTCGAAAAATTTTACCCTCCTAGTCTTTGGGTAGTTCTTATAAAGTCTTTGTGCTAACATTGGTTAAATATTCAAAAGTTTTTTTGCCATTATGTGCGACATGTTTTTTTTTATTTGCTTGTTTTGATGTCTTTTTCTTAACCCCTCATTCTCTTAGGCTTTGGGCAATAATGAATGTCATGAGGATAAGAATGATGTATATGTAACCTAACAACAATGGCCAGTCATTCTCAATCCGACTTGTGTTTTTCTATGTTTTATTGTTGTTATGCATCACTTACATGATGTTTCACTTGGGCTTTTGATAATTCTATTTTTTGTCCATGCATACAATGAAGCCTTTTATATGCGAACTTAGTCTCATTTAGTCAGTAAAATAAAAATAAGAATAAGAATAAAAATAAAAATAAAAATAAAATGGATGACAGCATTTAAATTTGATTGATAAACTTATAGAAATATTTTCTATTTTGTTTTAATAATTAGTGCTGTAATATTAATTCTTGTGGAAAGTATTTTGAGCCCAAACAAGCATAATTATACACGCCAATTTACACTTACACGTGCGCCGAAGTTATATTAAAAACACTTTGGAGCCAAAATTTTACCTAGTTGCAGGAAAAGACAAGCTAGTGGGCTTGATAGAATAAAAGTAGTATTATACTCAGCAAACATGAAACTCTAGAAATTAGAGAATTGACTATTTTCCTCTTAAAATTGACAAAAGAAGCCATTCTATTATCTTGAAATTGTAAACACAATTAAGAAAACATATCACCTTCGTCGGATAGCTCCCACTTTCATAAAATAATAATAAATCATTACCCAACCTTCCTTGCACTTGGGATTTTCTAAGGAAACCAAACCATTCACATCCTTCTTGTACATTAAAGAACTTCCAGAGAGTCAACAAATCCAGAAGTTTAAATAAAAAACAAACTGAAGGAACTCTTGAACACACACTTACATCTACATTAAATAATCTTCTGCTTAGTTCAGATTAGCAAAAATATGCTTTGATTTAATTAAATCTATTATATATTTATCGCAAAATTAATCTAAGAAGTCTAATATTCATACCAACTAAATTTAAAGATATAAAAGAGTCTCCTCACAAGTAATTACAAGGTGATAAGCTGATAAGAAACTAAGTACTGCATGCAATTCAATCATAGAAAGTACTAGAGAGATCATCATAATAAGAACTGTCCTAGCTATATTAGATTAATTGCCAGCCAGCTAGAACAAAAACTAGCAAGTAGTGCATAAACAATCATTAACTAATATAAAAGTAGCTAGAGATTAGAAGAAAAAAAAAAGGATCATTTCTACGCATATATAAAACTGGCTAGATGGCTAGTTTGATATCATCAAGCACTCATGTATCATACGAAATATGATCACATGAGCAAGCTCCTGATAATGTCTTCCAGATCAGTGTCCTGAAGAAGCTCAGAAAGCCTCTCGCTGAGTCCGTCGACTTCCTTATGCAAGCTTCTTATATAATTGCATGTCTCCTCCAACACTCTTGATACCGATGCCTGCACCATTCATTACACAATTCATCACTTAAAGTTTTCTCAAACTATACTTTTATTTAACACTTTCTTAGCTAGATAATAATATAGGCAAGGATGGTTCGTACGTGGAACATTATTTAAACCTAATGTATATGTTATGTTAAATTACAGAAAATATTAAGAACGGTTATTTAGAAGTGTGAATGATGGTGTAGATCTTTTTCATAACAAACGTTCCAAAGTATACACTGTCAACTGCACAGATCAAAAAACATTTCACCTATATTTTATTTTTGTTTATTATTACTAACCTTAATATATATATACACACACGCGCGAGCGGCCACACACACACACACTCAAATCAAACACATATTTAGCTTGATAACTTGATCTATGTTCATTTATGTTGTAAAGTAATTTACTCTTCCAGGTACATTTAATATATTTTAGTGTAGTTGGAAGACGAAGAAGAAGAAGGAAATGATGATGAAAAGAAGAGGAAGAAGAAGAAGAATGGATGCTGACCGCATCACTAATGCTGTCTAGTGGCACGGGTTGAGGGAGAAGCGTCTGAAGCTTGGAGACGAGTTCTCTGATCTGCTGTTCAGTGATGCGAGAAGAGCTTCCTGAATGCCTTGAAGATCTTGATCGCCGGCTCGACATGTTTGATGGATAGCTAGTTATAAACTGCCGAGTTTCTTCTACTCCTGTTCTTAATTAATAAGATATTAACAAGCTAGCTAGCTTAGAACTACGTTGTGTAAATAATAGAGAGATATATCGAAAAGCAATGGAGATCAGAACAGAGGAGCTCACAAGAGGTCGTCGTTGAAGAAGAACAAGTGAGGAGGACAAGTGCGCGTTTTTAAATAGAGACCAACCTACGCACTCCCCTACAAAATCAATATATTTTTATATATATTTATCAAAATGTTTGAAATAAAGTCTTCATTTAATTGAATATATTCAAATTAACTAAACGAGAGAAAGAGAAGAGTGACACGCCCATACCTTAGTGTCTGCAAGTTGGATAACAGGCAGAGCTCATGTTCACCTGCGAATTAAATATATATCCCCATATATAGGCCTTCTTCATAAAACCCAAGTAAAATACTATATATTGCAGTGTATTATTAAGCTTTTATGTGGAAGGAGATATATACATCCATATATATTATGGAATGGATTAGTTAATTTAGCTCTCAATCTACATATTAGATTCCATCTAAAGCACAGAATGCGAATCCTTCTAGAGGAGAAACTAATTAATTAATCTGAATACAGTGACTTAGAAGTTAGAAAGCACATACATTATAGAATTATTGAGAAAATCAATCTCATTTAATGCCATAAAATTCTTTAATACTTCCCTCTCGCACTCACGCTCGCTCTGGATCTCTCGAACGTGCTTAGTTTACATTAATTTTTAAGCTTTGTAAACAACAAACATGATTCTCATTAATCACTTTGATTAATTTATTTAATTTATAACGTGACTTCTGTTGAATTTTTTTTTTTCTTAAGGCTGCATTATAGCTTTATTTTATTGTCATTTGAAATAAGTACTGTTTATCCAAAGTTTCCATAGATTCAATTCACGGCTCTCAAACCGTNATTTATTTAATTTATAACGTGACTTCTGTTGAATTTTTTTTTTTTTTTAAGGCTGCATTATAGCTTTTTTTTATTGTCATTTGAAATAAGTACTGTTTATCCAAAGTTTCCATAGATTCAATTCACGGCTCTCAAACCGTAACCTTTACGTGGCAGAGCAACTGCTTCTGCTGCTGTTAAAAGATCCACCTAAAAATAAATTATAATTAAATATGTATTAATTTTCACAGAAAAATATATTTAGCTCAAAACTACCTATATTATATATATTTTCAAACCACCTATCAATGCGCAAAATTACCATAAGAGTTTGCAGGCACCAGTGTAACTACACCAGGAACACGGAGAGTCCATCTCTGTGTGGTTTTCTGACTTGATTCAAAAATGAGGTGCTTCAAGTACGGGACATCACCTAATTAGATCGAATTTATTTAAGATATTGAAATTNCACAGAAAAATATATTTAGCTCAAAATTACCTATATTATGTATATTTTCAAACCACCTATCAATGCGCAAAATTACCATAAGAGTTTGCAGGCACCAGTGTAACTACACCAGGAACACGGAGAGTCCATCTTTGTGTGGTTTTCTGACTTGATTCTGTGAGACTAATCTTGAATTGGTAATTTGAATTGATTGCATAATTAGTGGCTTCATAATAGGCATGAGTTAATTAGTGGAACAAATATAGAAGATATGATCATAGCATTAATTTTGAATTAAATATAGGAGATATGGCAATATCATTAATTTTGAATTTGAATCTTAAATTCAAATTCAAAATTCAAATATGTGTAATCAATTCAAATAGGC
>JXCR01141989.1:113576-145070 GCA_002079205.1 Phalaenopsis hybrid cultivar
ATGTATATATATATATATATATATATATATATATATGTATGTATATATATATATATGTATATATATATGTATGTATGTATATATGTATGTATATATGCGTGCTCGCGCTTAATTAAGGAGTCCTTTAGTTCTTTTCTTTTAATATCTTCATGTTATATTGCTTATGTCAAAACATAAAATATATTTGATACTTTAGTTTTTAAATTATTCATGTGTTGGAGATAACAGTTGCCAACAAGAGCAGAGATGGGAGCAGAGATGGTTGTCGAGAAACCAATGTCAGTGGTGGTGGTCACCAGGGGCCGATCATTTTATTTATTTATTTATCATTGCAATTAAAATTGTTAAGAGTATAAATTTATAATGTAAACCTGGCCGAACTCTTAATGGCCCAAATGCAGCACCCATAACAGACAGCTTGTTAGCCCACTTAATTAAGCCCATATTTGCCATTAATCTCTAAATGATATTGAGGTGATCCGTGTTCCTAGTGTAAGTTGCTTTCTTTCCCTGGTCTGGTTAGGGTCGTGGTTGCTCTGCTCTGCGCTGCAACGATGCAGTCCTTGAACTTTCGCCTCTTTCGGTTCTCCATGTCAAAGTTCCGACCTTTCTCCTCCTCATCCTCGAGAGGCAGATCGACGCAGCCGGCGAAACCTACCGGCTCTTTCGGAGAAGAAGAATGGAACGACGCGTGGGAAACTGCGTGGCTCCCTGACGACCTCTCGGCCAGGGATCGCGCACCGTGGGAGACCGACGTCAACTTCCCCTACTCCTCACCCACAATCTCCGCCGGGGAAATCGACGCAGATACCAAGGCATTTGTCGCGGAGATGGATGATCGGTGGAGTGAGAGGAGGGCGGCCAAGAAGCAGCAGCAGGAGGAGGGCAGGCATTTCGTCGAGCTGGTGGAGGGCAAGGAGCGGAAGATCGAACTTGGCGATTATAGGGTGNTGGTGGTCGAGAAACCAATGTCAGTGGTGGTGGTCATCTGGGGCCGATCATTTTATTTATTTATTTATCATTGCAATTAAAATTGTTAAGAGTAAATTTATAATGTAAACCTGGCCGAACACTTAATGGCCCAAATGCAGAACCCATAACACACAACTTCAGTTNAAGGAGTCATTTAGTTCTTTTCTTTTCTTCATGTTATATTGTTTTTGTCAAAAAATAAAATATATTTGATCCTTTAGTTTTTAAATTATTCATGCGTTGGAGATAACAGTTGCCAACAGGAGCAGAGATGGGAGCAGAGACGGTGGTCGAGAAACCAATGTCAGTGGTGGTGGCCATCTGGGGCCGATCATTTTATTTATTTATTTATCATTGCAATTAAAATTGTTAAGAGTATAAATTTATAATGTAAACCTGGCCGAACACTTAATGGCCCAAATGCAGAACCCATAACACACAACTTCAGTTAGCCCACTTAGTTAAGCCCATATTTGCCATTAATCTCTAAATGATATTGAGGTGGTCCGTGTTCCTAGTGTAAGTTGCTTTCTTTCTCTGGTCTGGCTAGGGTCGTGGTTGCTCTGCTCTGCGCTGCACCGATGCAGTCCTTGAACTTTNTACTTTCTTTCTCTGGTCTGGCTAGGGTCGTGGTTGCTCTGCTCTGCGCTGCACCGATGCAGTCCTTGAACTTTCGCCTCGTTCGGTTCTCCGTTTCAAAGTTCCGACCTTTCTCCTCCTCGAAAGGCAGATCGACGCAGCCGGCGAAACCCACCGGCTCTTTCGGAGAAGAAGAATGGAACGACGCGTGGGAAACTGCGTGGCTCCCTGACGACCTCTCGGCCAGGGATCGCGCTCCGTGGGAGACCGACGTCAACTTCCCCTACTCCTCACCCACAATCTCCGCCGGGGAAATCGACGCAGATACCAAGGCATTTGTCGCGGAGATGGATGATCGGTGGAGTGAGAGGAGGGCGGCCAAGAAGCAGCAGCAGGAGGAGGGCAGGCATTTCGTCGAGCTGGTGGAGGGCAAGGAGCGGAAGATCGAACTTGGCGATTATAGGGTGAGGAAGCAGCGGATTCATTCTGGTCTATGGATGAAGGAGATTGAGAAGATGGAGGAGTCCAAACTTGGAGGTTCCAACGACGGCGATGACATCGATCGCCTTCTTGATTCTTGTGCTGAGTGAGTGCCGATTTAATTCTCAATTTCCAGGTTTTCATTCTGGTTTCTAATCATGGTTTTTTAAGTTTATACAAATGCGACTGGTATGGGATAATGGGTTGCCAAAGCTAGTAGCCGAACTCGTCAAGTGAAGTCTTTCAAACTTCAATTCTACTCGCTAGAATTTGACAAGAGGAAAAATAGTCAGTTAGCGGTTTCAGCTGATTCGCCCTTACTGAGAATCAAAATATGCACTCTACAATAAGCCAGTCAATGAAGCTCACTAATTTTACAGCAATTAGTTGTTAGTCGTCCTATATAATTTAAAATATATTGTTTAGGTGTCGCTTTCTCTGTAATGTTGTGCCTTACCTCTGTTCTCACCCTTATACAAGTTTGACCCAGAGCTAGCTAAATATTTTCCTTCAGCATTGAAAAGATTGGCGGAAACCTCATTCAAGTAATAGGTTTTGACCTCAAGCATCCAAAACATACTCCCGAACCACTCAGCATTCCAAAACCTTCCTTTATGTGTTTATCCTTCTTGCAAAGTTATCATCTCGTGTAACCCTGATTCCACCGCATTGTATTTTAAAGATGTAAGTTATAAAATCCTTGAGATTGTCATTCTAGTGTTTGCAAACCTAAATTTGTGAAGCTGGAGACCTGCAAAATCGATGGTAGATAATATCTATGCTTTTACAATATAATTATTGTTAGGCGGTGTGAATTAAGCGGGATTAGATTTATGCTGGACACGGTAGGAATCAAACTCCTTTTACAATCCAAGTGTTCAAGTCTATGGTTAAGGGACAACCACTTGATATTTTACAATAATCTAGGTGAAACTATACTCAAAGCTTAATATCTCTTAACTGTAGTTTAATTAGTTTATTAATAAGGGGGACTATATTCTGTCGGTTTTTTGTGATTTCTTGGGTAATTTGACTTGTCTTGCTGGATCTTAATCGAATGTTACTGAGGAACTGTTCCGCCTAATTGTTTAGCGACAGATATTTGTTATGCTTTGGTTTGAGTTTTATCCAATTGACTTGCATTAGCAAAAGGCTTCTATCATTCAACAAATAACATTTCATATTCACTGGTATACCACAAGAGTTGAACTTTTTGATTCAGACATTTGGGCAAAGTGTCTACTATTCTGAACCATTTTGCTCAAACCAAATGGCTTTTTCTCCTCAACTTCCATTTTACAGATATTGAGTGTTATTACTCGGAACCCATGCAATAAAAAAATGCTTAACATGGAGAATGGGGTTTTTAGTAATCGAGAACAGGTGTCTTCTATATTCTTTTAGTTCCCTGTTGGAGTGGTAGGTTTGTTTGAGAGCAATATTTATGCAATAACTGAAAAGTTAGCCTACTTCAGCTACTTAAAGAAATTAATGGGATGCTAACAGTGTCAACTTTTGAACCTCTGCTGGTTGTTCTTTTTTAATTTGTTCGATTGTTACTCGCTAACATAGTTTGTTGTTTACGAAAAAATAAAATGATCGGGCAGTTCGCTGTTATGGTATGCAATTCCCAACATTGTCTTGAAGTTTTCTTCTTTTGATTCTCTTTTTGGGGTAGATGCTGCTATATGCAATCCTTTTATTAAATTTTTATTGTAATTCAGAATATTTGATGCTGGCAATATTAATTTAAATAACTCCAAGATCCCTAGCACTTCTGAGTTCAAAACCAAGCCTGATGGATGGGAATCAACCACCAAGGCTCAAGATGGGAGCATATGGGATATATCACAAAGGGAAGAGGACATACTACTCCAAGAGTTCGAGCGGCGGATGGCTTTCAACAAATTTCAGGTTTAGCATAAATCCTCCCCCTCTCCCTCCCCCTCCCCCTCCTCCTCTCTCTCTCTCTCTCTCTCTCTCTCTCTCTCTCTCTCTTTCTGTCTGTGTATCTATCTATCGATAGACGACGTCCACATGACAAATAAAATAACTTTCTAATGCCATGAAATGTAAAAGTTATGAGTGGAACTTTTCTTGGCTTTGTTACTTTTTTTACAAGATAAACTCCAAGTGGGTAACTTAAGATAGTTGTCATTATTTTTTATGTGCAGATTGCTAGTTTCATCAAAACTCACATATTCAGCCGAAGGAGGCCGATAGATGGCTGGAAATACATGATAGAAGTGATCGGCCCTAATGCGAGGAGAGGGAAAGGAAGTGTGCAGAGGCTTCCTGGTCTGACCGATTCATCTACACTCCCTTTCCAGGAGGAAAAGCCACTTATTGGCAATAATTCAACTTACTTCACTAATAGATGATGGTTATTGTTTGAGCACCAGCTCCAGTTTGTGGTCAGAATACTATATCTACTTAACAAAGGGGAGAGAACAAGTCTTGATAACAATCACTGTGACTTCATCGTGTGATTTGAAAGTCATGAATTGGGTTCATGGAATTAATATATCTGTAATTTATGATTAGGATTGTATAAATCTCTCGGTATATGTTGGAGCCTTGTGGATTTTTGTGGAGAGCTGCCTATTTCAGATTTAGCGAAAGTTTGTTCTTACTGCTGCCTACTCAACTGTTTCCGTTGGTTGTTTTATATCTACTAGTTGTAGGGGTGAAGATGAATATTGTACTGAATCTAATTTCCAAAATTTATATCTCATGGTTTCAAGTGAATTAGTGCACTTTTTAACTGTTTCATATTATTTATTCATTTAGATCTCATTTACATTTGTTTTTCATTCATTTAAATTGATTGAACATGTTTGAATAACAATTTAAGAAAATTTTGAGAATATTTTTTGAATATAGATATCATTTACATTTGTTTCCAGCAGAAAACTAACTAAAAATTGATTATAATTTTAATTAACGAGTTTAATTATGATTTATCTCTTACTGTTCTAGCACAGATATTAACTGAAAACACTATCCGTAAGTAACACAAAACCCGAAGATCATAAATGAGCAAGAAAAGTTGTGTTAAATTAATAATTAAGGGGTGTGACAGATATTCCTCAGCTTAGGAAAGAAATTGAATATGATTCAAATTTCTTTTTTGACAAGCGTGATTAAGGGAAAAAAAGGAAAGAATAAAAAGAAAATTAATATGCTTCAAAAGTTTATTAACTTCCAAGCTGATCGCACTGAATTATCAAAAAATTTTGGAAACTAAAGAAAAATTACCCACTGAAAACGTAAACAAAAGACCCATCAAAGTTCACCAAAGATGATCAACATCATAAAGCTCCCTCCTTATTGCACAACACATAAAAACAAGCAAGCTTTGTGATTGCCAGCTCATCTACTTGCACATATATAAACATGGAAAAGTAGAAACAAAAGAACAGAGAATGACCTTTTAGCCCAACGTGAAAACTTTTATGTACAAACAACACTGATTGATGACCAAAAAAAAAAAAAAAACAGCGCTCCTAATTCCAGTATCTGTAATCCTCATCAAAGATTGAAAAGCTGCTGTCGCTCCAGAACTTTGGTTCATTGTCAGTCCAAACCTCATCATAGATTGCATGGCTCTGGTAGTCCTCTAACTTGGATGCTCTTTCTTCCTTCTCCAAATTAAATGACACATGCTTCTTCTTCTTCTTTGATTTTGCAATTTTTTCAGACCCCATAACATCATACTTCTTGCCTTTTGCACCCTTGCCAGTGTTCTCATTAGATGCCCTACGAGCCTGCAACAGAGTTAACATAAAACATGCTGTGAAGTTGTTTGGCATGGTAACTCGTTTTTAGCTTATAAGGAGTGAGTTTTAGCTAACCTAGTGATGGAAGTCTGTAAGTTTATCTCAGTTACATCACACTTGGAACATGCCCATGATGTTGATCTCAAAAAAATCATGTGTTTTAAGCTTTCTAATTTCGATTAGTTATTTAAAACAATAAGATAGCTACATAATAAATGAAAAGAGTTGCAGGTTCATGTACTAAAGGAAAACATGCGCCATGGATTGCTCTATCTTCCAACCAACCAAGATAAAAAATTTTGAATGACAAATTTAAATTTCAAATTCTATACATTCAGTAATTTTCAATTACTTTATGGGTAATTTTTTGTATAAATGCTCAATAAAAGAATGGACAAACTAAACTTTCCAAACATTATATTTTCTAAATAATATCAAAGAAAGGTTAAGAGTTCCTTAGAGCCAGTAATTTGTAACTCTGTCATAATTCTTCTTGTCATGTTTGATTTTTTTTATTTCCTTTTGAAGTATCAATCATAAATGATGAAAACCGCACAAAAAATAATTTCAAATGCCGCATAGCTCATATCCTTTTATTGGAAGAATCTACTTGAATTAGTTTCAACTTGTGAAGATCTTCTGAAAATAAAGAAAAAAATCCATCATCATGTTGATCTTCGTGATTTGAAAGAATGGATGAAGCAAATTCCATGATTATGTCATGGTCATGGAACACAATAATGCCTAAAATTAGCGGACTATACTTTTTTCTAACAACTCAAAGAAATTTAAGAAACTATCAAATTGCTTATTCAAAAGCTAAAAACATCGCTCTTATCACAGTTTGCTCCCTCCTCCCACCAACCAAGAAAAAACATTAGTAATTAGTAATTTATCATTGCTTTATAAGTAATTTTGTATATAAATACCAGTTGGAGGATGAAAAAAATAAGCTATTTAGCTATTTCTATTTTTATATATTAGTTTATATGATTTGGCATAGGATCATACCAGCATCGCTCAGAATAAAGTTCCGGTTATACATTAGTGCATAAATAATTATTCCAGGAAGTGAATCATCTGGCTGAAGAAGATAATGTGTGTTGATGAGTTGCTGCCTCTACAAGTTTACTATTTCGACATGTTGAATTGCTAATGCCTCTAATTTTTGTTTGCGGAATCTAAACATTCCCACAGGTGGTTGAGTTGTGTCATTTGTAGCTACAAGTGAAAAGCATTCTATCAACAATGGAATGGACTGACACTTGCAATCTGCTATTATAACACGCTATAAGCACTAAGCGTATGTTTAGTGTATTTTTTATATGTTTTTATTTTTTGTTTTAAAAATACTCATAACATCTAAAACTTATTTTGAGTGTCCTTAAAAATAACTCACGGACCCCTAAGTTGTTGCACGAGAATTTTCAATTTAGCTGTTTTGGGTTATTGTTGCTATTGGCGATTTTAGAAGGGGAGAAAATTGATACACACATCAACTCCAGGTGTCCAAAAAAAAAAGCGTTCAATAGGATTTAAAATCTTAACTGAAACCAACTTGAACATGAATATGATTGGTCTTGTAACAAACTTGTATACTAATTTAGAGATGAGTCGTTTATAGATAGATGATCTGAAACATGTAATGATATTGCTTTGATTCAATAATAACTTCTTTCAATTTTCAATCTCATGCGTGCAAGTTCAATGCATGATTTCATCGAGTGCAGTATAAGCGTGACTACTTCATTCTATGAAAAATCATCTCCCTATACAGACACGATACCTATGTTACTTTCACAAATCACTTCCAGAACCTAATTTTTTTTGCATAATCTATTTTTGGTTTGCTAGTGTTTCCGAATTTATTCTAATTTAATATAATTGGGGTTCTGACTGTGGAAAATAAATTCAATTGCTAATTGATTTTGCATGATTGGGTTTCTTGTTGGGTTCCATTTTACTAGTTTGCATCCAAAGAAAGTTTTTGCATATTTTGCTGTCAGTAATGGGTAAATCCTAAGTTACTTGTGTGATAAACCAACATTATATCATTCTGGCAAATTTAGAAAACCTAGACCTTACCATCCATCATCATGTCACATACAAAGATTGTTACTAGAAGAGGAAAATTAGCAATTAATTATGCACACCTTGTTTATCAGCTTTTCAAAGGCATCAGGTCCATTTTCTTCAATAAATCTCTCTGCTGCAAAAAGAACATCATCCGGCTCACTAAAAATGTTATTCTTAGGTGGTACATACCAGATGTTTACAGTCGGCTTTTGCAAAAAAATGGCCCGCACATAATGCTGGTAAACATAAGCAGCACCACTGAAGTAAGGAAACACCAACCAGCAGCTGAAAATCAGCTTAGCATAAGGCCAAAAAGGTAGCCTGCATCAAAATGTTAATGTAGCAACCACAGATCAGGCAAATTATAACCAGGAAAAGTAGTTTAAACAATTAAAAACTAGTGCGCAATTGGTTTATGTACACTGATGATCTGTATAACAACACACGGTTTAAAGGGGAAAAAAGAATTTTATTTTGGTCGGCCAAAGCACTCTTCTATTTCAGTCAGCAATCAGGATGACCGAATGGAAGCAAATGTTAAGAAAGTTTTGTTTTGGACTCCGATAAGATGAAGATAAAAAACCGAGAGTAAAAGTTACCATTCAATTAGCTTTGCAAAAGTAAGCTCAAACAAAGTTAACAGAGAATGCAGCACCCAGTAGGTGAGCCACTGCTGATCATCAACAGTAGATTTTGTCTCTATTGCTTTTACTGAAGCATACCTGTACAATTCATACGAGACTGAATAGAAACCCTTATTAAGTGAAAAGAAAAAAAGAAAAAAAAAAAAGAAAATCATCTTACAGTGGATAAACAAGTGTAACAAAAGGCCTGCATAAAACACAACAGAATAAGCACAAAAAATTATGAAAGAAAATGAAGCCTAGTAAGATATAATCAAAGGCTTAGAATTAATAAATGCGATTGGATTTCTATCAATCACTTTTAGGAGTCATGTTAATTATGCTAACTGAGAAAAAGGCCACGCTTGTGAAAATTTGTCCGTTCATTTGTTTGTTTTGCTGTTATGGAGTATCAATGATGATGATTTAAAATGAAGCATCCATCTTACAGGAAAATAAACAACTTGGCAGAAAAAAAAAAGAGTATAATAAACACACATAGCACATACTTTAGCATTCATTTGTAATAGAATACGAAGAATGGCAGTTGGACATCAAAGATAACATGGTGAAAATAATATATATAAAAGTTTTTTTTGCATTGGAAGATGAGGATAATAAACAGAAATACGCACATTGTATTTTTTTAAATATTTCCCCTGTTGAAAACAGAGAGCCACATGGATGAACAGCATAATCTACGTGACTTCTCAATTTCGATTCACAGTAACCACCAATGCTCATGGAGTTCTGCTCTTCACCCCCCCACCCCCACCTCCTTTTTTGCTAAAACAAGTTTAAGAAAGCGTCTAGATTGACGTGATTAAGCTCCGGTATAGCTCAATTTAAATCACAAGTATGCTCATTAATCCAATTCATTAAAGCAAGAACTTGCCCTGCAGTAATTATTTTCATGGGTACACCCATCATCATCATTTCAATAAAATAATAACTAATAAATTTAGATTAAAACTAATCAAACACACTGGCTTAATAATTAAATATCTAGGGAAAAAAATAAACACTGCATTGAAGGCTTGAAGTTTGCCTTCATCTTACCCTGTCAGACCCGAGTTATGGCGCTAAATAGAGACTTATCTCAATGACTCAAGTGGAGGGAACACGAGAACTTTTAACACTTAGAACTTAAATATCTTCTCTCCATAGGAGCATTCCATGAAAATAATCAAGTCTTTTCTTGGCTTTTACATACAGTAAGTATTGGTGCTGGGACACTGTATGTCCTGCTTTTATGTGGCTTCATTCTGGCTGCTAAATGATTTACTTAATACCCAGCTACCTCCAGTTACAGGGCATATTCATAAACAAGTATTAGCGCTGCGATAATATATTTCCTGGTTATATGCGGCTTCAGACTAGTCAATAAATGCTTTCTCAATTTTCGTGAAATAATTTTACCTGTGGCACTTATCAGAATGTAATAGTTTTCAGTTTTCTTAGAATAATTTTTTGAATAGCGCCAGAGACTACATAACAACATCTATTTGTAATACAAACCACCCAGATCTCGAAAAGCACAACAAAAAATTTTAACATATAATTTTTACATTCACCAAGGATCTGTTTGGGGCAGTTGCAGCTTATTAAAAAACTGCGGCTGCATCGCAGCAGCTGTGCCAGAAGCTACTGCGCAGAAGTTGTTGCGGAGAAGTTAGGTTGTCTGTTTCTTTTTTGTAGATTTGCAACAGCTGTGCTGCAGCTGTTTTTGAACAAATGATATTTCAGCCCTAGTAGTGCAGTGTTGTTTACAACAGAAACAATCTTGCTAACACATTTCATATTTGAAAACAAATACTCAATCAAATTTAAAAAAAAAAAGACTGATAATAACAATTAATAATATAATAATATTATTTTTAAAATGCAGTAGTTCAATGTCACGAGATAATGCATCATCCAATGATATTCTCCACGCTTGATCACTGTCGGCTGTGGAATCCTCGAACCAATATGCTCATCTAAATAAGTCACAGTGTTATGTTCTTATCATTGGACAACTGTTAAACTATCTCTCGTAGCTATGTAGCTGTCGCGAAGTAAGCAAGGAACATCATAATTCACAGTAACAGTACAAAGCTCTGGAGATACTGGAAGTCCTCAAACTCAACTTTTTTGAAGATTTAAAACCACAAAACATAAACCCTTGGATGCAACATTAGTGATAAAAAAATATAGTAGAAATACTCTATTCAAGTTTTATAAAATCATGAGAACTCAGAGAACATAGTATAAACCAACAAATTTGTCACCTCAATAGACATTGCTAGCTTTTTCAAAATTAGAAATGTGGTATTTAATATAAGAAAATGGTTTGAGAAACCTTTGTAAAGGATATCCAACATCGACCAGATAACATTTATCTGAAATAAATATAATATGCAACAAAAATATATTCTCATTTGTTCAAACTCAAACAAACCTAGAGGTGGCTGTGGAAAGCTATATTTCTGAGTTTTTATGCAAATTTGAATAGACAACTGTCGTGTGTAGAACCTTCCCAAGTGATCATCACATGTAGTCATGACATTGTGTGTTGGTAATTTGCATCGCCCGAAAAATGCAACATTCTCATTATTTGACACACGTGCATCCATGTGTGTTTCATCGATCACTCTAATACAATCCTAAATCATTTAACAAGTGTGTGAATTATTATGTTCATTTGAATTCAAGCAAATATGAATGAATTGAATCACATTAAAATTTGACATATACCACTGGTCCTGTGAAATTTCATTGAGGGTCTTTTGGAAGAGTCATCGGATTTGATAATTTCTGATGATAAACTAATCACAACATTTAACCCAATTGAAAAAATATATACTGATTATTTCATATATGTATTGAAACCTCTTCATGACTCCTCTTATATATTCATTATGTGATAAAATGTAAAGATTTAGTGTTAACTCATCTTTGGAAGTCATCATGGCGAAGCCATGAAGTTCATGATTTTGGTGTAGTTCTTCCAAAAAATCGATAAATGCGGAGTGTCATACAAAACATATTGTTAAATCTTATTGGGTGTCTTACAAGCAACTTTCCAACTCACTTATCATATATGTATGTTGATGTCATATATGGAAAATAATTAATATATGAGATATAATACTCATACATCAGGCAAAACGCGGCTGCAATTATTCCCCTATTCATATTATTCATTGTCTATGTAGCTAACACATAAATATCATCGAATTAGCTAGAATCATAACATGAATTATTCAAAAGAAAAATAGAGAAACATTGAAAAGCATTTAACAAGCGTCCAAGAAATAAAACTGAAACATATTACAAGTGACAAATACTATTAACATGAAAAAACAAATCAAAAATGTCTAACAAATAAAATGATATTCACGCATCTCGATTGTTATGAAAATAATGTATATAATTGACCCTGTGGTCAGGGGTCTGTCGGCCAACTTTTGATTTGAAAATAATTTTATCAATTTAAATTTACCATGAGAGGTATATATATATTTTTTTGTTTGAAAGTAGTGTGTTTTAATTTTTGAAAAAAGAGACCAAATAGAACTCATTTGTCTAAGAGTCTATACAATCATGTCCGATACCACGAATATTACACCTTCTCGAAAGATAAGCGTATATCTCGGCGATAGACCCAATCATACAAACTAAAGGATTTGTGACATCTATTTGGTCTGCGAACCTTTTATATGTGACCGACAATTTCTCCTATCTGATACAAAGATTAAATAGAGTTTATTTTACCTGGGTTCCAAGTTTCCTATATAGACAAGACCCTATAGTTAATTCATCTCAAATGACTGGAGTCACTTGAGAAAACTCTCGATAATAATTAGGGGTACTAGTCTTCAAGAATTCAAGGTTTAGGTATTCACAGTACGACATGAAAAAACAAGTGAGAGTGACTCAAGTGGGAACAGTTATTTTCAGGAGTCCAAATAAATGAAAAGATATGGGACATCACAGATCCTAAGGATAACCCTCGGTGACTTCCCAAACTATCATACTGTGTGGCTGTGTTTTGAAGATGATGTTATTCAAGTGTTCAATCCTGTCAATTTTATTATTTTGGACTTACATTTGCATAATATACGATTATGCATATAGCCCGCAAAGATAGGAGGATTCACGTCGTACAAGACGACAACCTCGGAACCTAACGTGAGTTAGGACTTATGTTGCATAACATGGTTGCACATGAGTCTAAAAAGGGTGTGAGGATTTATGGCACGCTAGGCGAGCTACCTCGAAGTCCTATGGGTTGTTATGTTAGGAAGAGAGAATGTTGAAGAAAATCCTTTTGTTGCTCGATCCAAGGTTCTTTATGTGCTGCCCATAAAGTTGGTTCCAAGCTCATTGCTGAAGTAGCAGTCCTATAGTCTAAGGTTCAAAAGGTTTTACCAGGTTTGTTTAAGTGACAAGTTTTGGTAATGTTCAAGTATTATGAGAGGTTAAAATTAATTATAGCGACACCGATTAGGATCCCACGGTTCCCTCGTTCTGATACATTGTTTTTTTTAATTTACTTAGTCTAAAAGAGTTGTTAAACTCATTTAAGCTGGGAGGTCTCGTTAGCAACTGTGGGTTACCTCATCCGAGGGACTCCCGTAAATTCAAAAGTACTTATTATGTTTTTGTTTTGTTTCGAGAATGTTGTTTAATTTTTTAAAAAAATTGTTTTGTTTTGGAAATATTGTTTAATTTTTGAAAAATCATTTTATTTTGAACATGAAATTGCAACCAAACATGCAAGATATATTAAAGCAAAAGTAAATTACAGTGATAAAAATGACCATAAATAAAATGTACATACGTACCTGACGTATATGTTGCTACTGCGATGTCAGCATCATATGTGAAAATAAGTAAATATAATTGAGAATTTAATGAGCATATCAAATATGAGCTCAAGCATGTAAAAGAACCGGTGCTCCTACAGCTCCAAGCAGCAGCTAGCAAGCCTAAACAACAATCCTAAGGCCTCCTACAGCTCCAGACAACAACTAGCAAGCCTAAACAACGATCCTAAGGCCTTCGGGCAGCGTCTAGGGACTCCAACAGCAGCTTCTAAGGGTTAAACAACACTTCCTAGCACCAAACAACAATTTTAAGCTTCCAAATAGTATTTCCTAGCACCAAACAACAACTATAAGCTTCCAAACAACACTTCCTAGCACCAAACAACAGTTCTAAGCTTCTAAACAGCACTCCCTAGCACCAAAACGATAGTTTTAAGCTTCCAAACAGCACTTCCTAGCACCAAACAGCAGTTATTAATCACCAAGCAACACTTCCTAGCTTCCAAACAGCACTCCCTAGCAGCAAACAATAGTTTCAAGCTTCCAAGCAGCACTTCCTAGCACCAAACAACAGCTATTAATCATCAAACAATACTTCCTAGCACCAAACAACACTCAACTAACTTACGAAACATATTTTTTGAGGCTCCAAAAGAGCGAGGAACTTGAGCATAAACAACTCTCAATACATAAAGCAACACTAAACATAATGGGAAAACATCCACATTCACGATTTCAAGGTCAAATACGTAGAAATTCTTTGTTTCAACAAATTGTACAACATTCTCAGACATATGGTTGGGGTAAGTAAAACTCTTTGAAAGTGAATAGAATATTGCAATAAAAGTGGCAAAAATAATTTTTATTTTAAGCAAAAGCACTGATACCTAAAGCATCTAGACAAGGAATAATTAATTTCGAATATAATCATTTCACCGAGATCATTATCCAAATCAGAGGTGAAACATAACTTTAAATATACGCCAACAAGTCAGTAGATGAGGAAGAACTAGATTTGCATAATAAAAATGTGATAACAATGAATCCATAAGATGTCATACATCTTTTGAAAACTAGAATCAGGGCTCGAATGTTGCAAAGTAGCATGCAGTATGTGCAAAGCAAAGCTCAATTAAAACAATCAAAAGCAACAGTAATGAGTTATTCGCGATAAAAAAAACTTAGTGTTTTCATCATAGAAACGACTGGCGGTCACATAATTGCAAGCAAATATGGACGAGGTAGCAACTTTCTATCTATGATATGGGGATTTAAGAAGAAAATCCAACATGTCCTTGCTCCAATACCGAACCAATTAAAGAAGCACAAATCGATTCAGGTCCAAGCCATACGTTAGATTTCCGACTAATAAAACACGATTACCATACAACAAGGATCTGATTTAAAACATAGAGAGAAAGAAACGCATGTGACATACCCTTTTGATGTTGTCAGAGAAGCAGTTGCAGAGGGAGAGGAAGTTGAGCAAGGAGGAGGAGCAGAATTGAACCAGAGAAGAGGACATGACGGCGAGTCGAACGGATGTTTGATCAAGCGAGGAAGAGAGGAGACGGAGGGCTTCGATCCAGAGAGGCTGAGGTGAGTGGGGCTCCTGGTCACAAGAACGAAGAGGAGCAGAGGGCTTCTGTCGCGCGAGAGTGTAGCAAGGGAGCGGGATTCAATTCGCAGACAGGAGCAGGGGCCTCGATTCGCACGGAGGGGGGAAACATGCGGGGGTTTTGGCACAAAGAGAGGAGGCGAGATCGAGGGAGTCTCAAGCAGGTGAGGATGCGGGCGCAAGTAAGAGAGGGGAACAAGGGAGGTAAAATAAGAAGAAGGCGAGCGAGAGAGCTGAATTGGTATAGACATGAGTATCTGTTACAGGCATTAGACGCGAAATTAATTACCTTCCATGCGGGAGAATGCTTATTAGGTAAATTCTAACTTTTAATTAAACCCAATTAATATGAGATTAAATGGTTAATTTGAATTTTGAAATTATGTGAGCTTGAGTGATTAGCCCAAGTTCTGCCCGGCTCGAACCCAAGTTGAAATTGGGTTGAGCCCGAATTCGCTCCCCCTAATTAAAAAAATGTTCATTGATTTTCGTTCTAACTGCTTGCAAGCAAAACCATAATGATATGGGTGTCCTTCCTAGCTAAAGTCGACGTCTCGGACCCATCTGTGTGGTCTGTTTCATCATCCGGGGTCGTCAGGACGAGTTCGCCGACGGCCAACCCGAATCAAGCCAACATCGTGAGTGGTGCGATGCGTGCGCAAAATGCGGTGTTAGTGAGAATTCAAGTCGCAAGAGGTTTCCCTAGGGACTGCTCCTATTCATGGAGGAACTCAACTCAAGTTTCATATGTCGGTTCTAACCAACTCAATAAAATGCCGAGGATTCGAGACGACCCATATGAGACTCAAAGGAGTGACGAGGTGGTTCGAATTTTCTAAATGGTGTGGGACCCTTATTAGTTCTCTAGGAGAGTCAAATAAGGGAAGCCTAAAGCTAGACCCTGGGCTATAAGGAGAGAAGTGAAGACCTCACCTGAAAATGAGGTTCACAGGATCATTGTCACAAAGAATTCTCGCCGGGTAGAGTCTTCAAGAAACTTCATAGAGAACAAGTACAATGACAATTCCTCATAAATATTTGGAGTTGCTTCTAGAATTCGCATTACTTGCTAAATAGAAGCTGCTTGTGATGTGATAGGGTCATTGGTACAAAATGCAACTAACTCTGAGGTTTGACTTCTAATGAAAATCGCACCATTTTTTTTCTCAACCCTAAGAAGCTTTGATCGACTAGTGGATTCGACTTCATTGAAGTTCGGGTTGGGGTCTTCAATGGATATAGTTGTTAGTTCGACATCCAAGTTCTCAGCTGTGCCAGCAAACTCTCACTCACTAATGGCCCATCATGATCGTCTGTCACCACGACTCCACCAAACATACGATCCAACTTCTCTTTCAGCTCATTTTCAATTCCACTAAATTTGAATTTTTTTGGCATTTAACAGGACCTACAAAAAAATGAAAGATTGATATGATGATGTATCTGAAGAAAAAAAATATGATAAAAGGACAGGGTGTTTCATAAATTCATAACTTCAATCTCTCGACCCACCATTCTTCTGAAGCATCAAATGATTGTTTTATCGAATCCCAACCCAAGCCCGTGGATCCTCGCTTCATATCTTTCCAATTTTTTTAGTCATTTTTAATTTATCTCACTTATTTTTTAATTGCATTATATCATATTATCTTCTTGTACTTTTCTTGATCTCTTTTATAAAATAGGTTGTTAACCTATTTCCCAATTTCACCTCATTAAAGAAGAGGCCGAAAAATATTAGTTTAGCAACTTTATCCCACATATCAAACAAACTGATTTCTTTTGTTTTAATCATGATGATACTAGCATGAAAAGAACTAATCAACATAAATAATTGCCATAAAATACATAAATTGACATTTAAGATACCACGACTCAAAAAGGTAAATAAAAAAAAAATATCACCACAACTATCAACATATTATCACCACCACCAACATCAACACCACACCACACTACTACCACAACACCACCAACACACCACACCACCACCACCACCACACCACACAACCATCACAACATCACCACTCTAAACATATCATCACCACGACCACATTACCATCTCACCACTACCACAATACCAACACCACAGCACAACAACACCAACACCACTACCACACCACATAACCACCACAACATTACAACCACCACCAACACCACAACATTAACACCACCACCACCACTTACAAATCTAGTAACACCACCCATCACAACCACACAATCACCACCACAACCAAATTGAGCATAACCAGGCAACCATCACGAAATCCTACCAAAAATTCAGGCAAACACCACAAAATCACAACGACAATTTCGGCTAACCACCACAATTCACCACCACAAAAAAATTTTGAGCAAATCCACAATGCACATTGCAACATCACCACCACAAAAAATCATAAGCATTATTTCGGGCAACCACCGCAAAATCACAACCACCACCAACCGAATAGCACCGTCAACTAAATAGAGCACATAACACAAAAAAGAAAAGGGGACGATTATATACAAGGCACCCAAAACATTTCTATCTAAAAATCATGCACTTTCTTTCATCCATTTTCAAAATTCTCACTCAAACATCAAAGGACATGATAAAACCTCATCCCATATTTTTCATTTTTATCAAATTTAAAATGGTTTTTAAATGGTTTGATATAAAGCCGACCCCACGTAGTGGGATTAAGGCTTTGTTGTTGTTGTTGTTGTTGTTGTATCAAATTTAAAATGGTTTGATCGTGGCAACCGTAAATGCATCGGTTTTGGGTGCCACGTATGTAAGTTACCCAAAATATTGCTATCTACCACAAATCAAGCATCCTTTTTCATCCATTTTTCAAATTATCACTCAAACATCAAACGTAATGATAAAATCACATCCCATATTTTTCATTTTTATCAAACTCACAATGTTTGATCGTGACAAGCGTAATAAATGCATCGTTTTTGCGTGCCCTATATGTAATTTAATCCAAAAAAAAATCGCAAAATCCAAATTCCCAATCATAGAATTTCAAACCTCAAATGAGAAAGCCACAAATTGAAGATTAATAGATGATATCGTGGGAGGACGGAGAGCACAGTAACCAAAGAGTGCGGTGATCAGAGGGTGGTAGAGAGAGAGAAAAAAAACAACAAGTTTCCAAAAAAAATCAGAGGGAAGAGGGGGAGGAGAAAAGCAACCCGTTGCCACCGGAGAGGCGCATAAGAGACAAGCGAACGAGAGAGGTGTTACCTTTAGGGCAGAAGAAACGCGAGAGAGGGGAGCGGTCAAGGGATGTCCAAGGGTAGCAAAGTAAAAAATTCGCGAAGAAACGTGAGTCACTAGTTTGACCCGAGGCACGTGTTTATCCTAAATTATTCCAAAGCGCCACCGTGATGCTGATTCTAAGCGCTTACTACAACATTTTCAAAATGCACCACGCCAAAAAAGCTGCTCTAAATGGGCTCTAAATCTTGATAAGTTGGACGTAAGTTATAACAGAAGAAAAAAACATACGTGGTGGTTTATTTTTTTTGGATTTTTGTGTTAGATTCATAAATAGTCATGTTCTAGGGCCATTTATGCAATTTTACCTTTTTTCCTTCTAATGGTGTCATTCAGCCCTTACCATTTTTTCAAAAGCATCGCATAAAATACACTTTCAGTTGCTTAATACAACAATGTGATTAAATGCAATGAAACATTGTACTTGTTGCATGGCTAAACAAGAACATGTTATAACTGTCCAGGTGATACCTCATATATCAAGGTTCCCCTCAATCTTGTTACTGTATTGATCTTCCGCAGTTTCTTGTATGAATGACATCGGGAGACGCCACATGGGAATTTTAGGCCACTCTGTGAATACACGGTATTGACTTGCACACAGATCAGATTTACTCCTATGCCATTCTTAATTGAATTACTTAAATGACTAAATCCATCTCATTTGTATCCATATTTATGACTGTCTTTTAGTCCATGTGATGCAAACATGTAAGTTTTATTTTAAGGGTCCACTTGTTTGGTTCAAAAAAGTATTCAGTGTAATTGAAATATAGCGTATGAAAATATCTAGAGTTATTTAGTTAAATGCAAAACAAATGCAATAGATTACTTTTTTTATGTATTTTTTTAGATGAAATGAAATAATATAAAACACATAGATGGCTACAAGCACTCGGGCCGCAATGTTGATGGTGGTTGCAGTGGCTAGGTGTCGGCAACTAGGCAATGGTGGGCTACAGCTGAGCAATTGACGGTGTTGGCGATAGCGGCCAAGGAATCAGTGGGAGGTGCTTGAGCAATCGAGTCGTAAGCAGTGACATCCAGTGGGAAGCGGTAGCAGTCACGAACATGATGATAGAGGCGGCAAGTGAAGACTGCCACAAATTGTAGTATATTCGAAACATGGCCAAATTTGAAGAATTCAAAATACGCCAAGAACTAGAGAATGAATTTAGAATTTATTGAAATTTTACATTGCAATTCGTTTCACTCAAGCCAAACACAATTTTCTAAAACCCCTGCATCTAGAATGCAATACACAAATTTTGTGGACAACCAAACGGTCCCTATGCAGGAATATAAATCATGTGTATAGATGTTATTTTATTTCTTAGATCAATATTTCATAATTCATTGTAAGTAAAACATGTATATGATCAAAATAAAAATATGAAAAAACATACTGAATTTTTGTTGTTGTTGACATTAATAACAAGCAAAATTCAAATAATTAATCATCTGTGAATAATTAATTTTTGGATGATAAATCGTGCAAAAAAATTAGTTTCAACAATTTATAAATAAGAAAAATATACTTATTATTGTTGGAAATTAGATTTTATCAATCATATTTCATTAATTGAATAAACAACTGAGTTGCAACTGAGTCATCATCTCTAATAACACCAGTAAGTGGTAAACTAAAGTAGGACTAAACTTTTTAAACATATGTTTCANCCTATTTTCCGCGACCAAACATCAAATCACAGGTGTTGGCCGACTTTGTGGTAGAATGTACAGTGCCTACTGCNCTGCGACAGAGACCTTAAAAATGACATCCACCGTATAGATCGTGTAAAGAGTGGCTATAGTCCATGCCCTGCAAATCAAGCCGATCAAGGACAGTATGTCCCTTGTCCAAAGGCTCCAAGCTAGGGGTGTAACTGAGCCAAGCCGGCTTGTGAGCCNTGCTAATGGCGCAAAGCTAAAATATGTCTTATGATAGATGACTGCGACATAAACCTTACAAATGACATCCACCGTATAGATCGTGTAAAGAGTAGCTATAGTCCATGCCCTGCAAATCAAGCTGATCAAGGACATTATGTCCCTTGTCCAAAGGCTCCAAGCTAGAGATGTAACTGAGCCAAGCCGGCTTGTGAGCCAACTCGGGCTTGGCTTGATAAGTGGCTCAACTAAATGAGCAAACAAGTCAATCTCAAGCCAGCCCAGCCCCGACTCGTCTAGTTAGCTTGTGAGATTGCTCTTTTAAAAAAAANTGGGTTTGGCTTGATAAGTGGCCCAGCCAAATGAGCTAACAAGTCAATCTCAAGCCAGCCCAGCCCCGACTCGTCTAGTTAGCTTGTGAGATTGCTCTTTTAAAAAAAAGTAATTAATATAAATATATTAAAAAAATATTAACATTCAAATTTTACTCTCTATATTATTAAAAAAAATTAAAATGATATTTTATATTTTATNTAATTAATATAAATATATTAAAAAAATATTAACATTCAAATTTTACTTTCTATATTATTAAAAAAAATTAAAATGATATTTTATATTTTATATTTTATATTAAGTAATTTCTTATTAATTTGCCATTTTACATAACACTAGGTTGAATTGATATTACTCTGGCTGATATCAAACTCCATTAATAAATCACGCTCAAGCTAAAGCTAACTAGTTTACACCCGTACTCTCGACCATGTCTAACTCGGTTTTTTGAAAATAACAATAATACATAGAACATATCAGCATAATTTTTAGAGTTANACTAGTTTACACCCGTACTCCGACCATGTCTAACTCGGTTTTTTGAAAATAACAATAATACATAGAACATATCAGCATAATTTTTAGGGTTAAACAAGTGTTGGGAATTTTTCAAGAGGAGGCACTTGCCAAACGTAGATAAATATGTTTTTTTTTTTTTGAAGTATCCGTGCTTCATAGTGCCCTATCACATTATCCATAATAAATCTTCACAGACCCGATAGATAACTAAGGCTAGCGCACTATCATTCTTAAAACTTCATCACTGGCAATCCTCATACAAGTGGGAAACTCGGATATCTCAAAAGGAGACTGCCAATCACAATCAGGTTCTCTTCTATACCNAAATTTTAATTAACGAGTTTAATTATAATTTATCTCTTACTGTTCTAGCACAGATATTAACTGAAAACACTATCCGTAAGTAACATAAAACCCGACGATCATAAATGAGCAAGAAAAGTTGTGTTAAATTAATAATTAAGGGGTGTTATAGATATTCCTCAGCTGAGGAAAGAAATTGAATATGATTCAAATCCCTTTCTTGACAAGCGTGATTAAGGGACAAAAAGGAAGGAATAAAAAAAAAATATGCTTCAAAAGTTTATGAACTTCCAAGCTGATCGCTCTGAATCATCAAAAAATTTTGGAAACTTAAGAAAAATTACCCACTGAAAACGTAAACAAGAGACCCATCAAAGTTCACCAAAGATGATCAACATCATAAAGCTCCCTCCTTGTTGCACAACACATAAAAACAAGCAAGCTATGTGATTGCCAGCTCATCTACTTGCACATATATACATGGAAAAGTAGAAACAAAAGAACTGAGAATGACCTTTTAGCCCAACGTGAAAACTTTTATGTACAAACAACACTGATTGATGACCAAGAAAAAAAAAAAAAACAGCGCTCCTATTTCCAGTATCTGTAATCCTCATCAAAGATCGAAAAGCTGCTGTCGCTCCAGAACTTTGGTTCATTGTCAGTCCAAACCTCATCATAGATTGCATGGCTCTGGTAGTCCTCTAACTTGGATGCTCTTTCTTCCTTCTCCAAATTAAATGACACATGCTTCTTCTTCTTCTTTAATTTTGCAATTTTTTCAGCCCCCATAACATCATACTTCTTGCCTTTCGCACCCTTGCCAGTGTTCTCATCGGATGCCCTGCGAGCCTGCAACAGAGTTAAAATGAAACATGCTGTGAAGTTGTTTGGCATGGTAACTCGTTTTTAGCTTATAAGGAGTGAGTTTTAGCTAACCTAGTGATGGAAGTCTGTATGTTTATCTCAGTTGCATCACACTTGGAACATGCCCATGATGTTGATCTCAAAAAAATCATGAGTTTTAAGCTTTCTAATTTCGATTAGTTATTTAAAACAATAAGATAGCTACATAAGAAATGAAAAGAGTTGCAGATTCATGTACTAAGGGAAAACATGCGCCATGGATTGCTCTCTCTTCCCATCAACCAAGATAAAAAATTTTGAATAACAAATTTAAATTTCAAATTCTATACATTCAGTAATTTTCAATTATTTTATGGGTAATTTTTTGTATAAATGCTCAATAAAAGAATGGACAAACTAAACTTTCCAAACATTATATTTCTAAATAATATCAAAGAAAGGTTAAGAGTTCCTTAGAGCCTGTAATTTGTAACTCTGTCATAATTCTTCTTGTCATGTTTGATTTTTTTTATTTCCTTTTGAAATATCAATCATAAATGATGAAAACCGCACAAAAAATATATTCAAATGCCACATAGCTCATATCCTTTTATAGGAAGAAGCTACTTGAATTAGTTTCAACTTGTGAAGATCTTCTGAAAATAAAGAAAAAAAATCCATCATCTTGTTCATCTTCGTGATTTGAAAGAATGGATGAAGCAAATTCCATGATTATGTCATGGTCATGGAACAAAATAATGCCTGAAATTAGCGGACTATACTTATTTCTAACAACTCAAAGAAATTTAAGAAACTATCAAATTGCTTATTCAAAAGCTAAAAACATCGCTCTTATCTCAGTTTGCTCCTCCTCCCACCAACCAAGATAAAACATTAGTAATTTATCATTACTTTATAAGTAATTTTGTATATAAAATAAGCTATTTAGCTATTTCTATTTTTATATATTAGTTTATATGATTTGGCATAGGATCATACCAGCATCGCTCAGAATAAAGTTCCGGTTATACATTAGTGCATAAATTATTATTCCGAGAAGCGAATCATCTGATTGAAGAAGATAATGTGTCTTGATGAGTTGCTGCCTCTACAAGTTTACTATTTCAACATGTTGAATTGCTAATACCTCTAATTTTTGTTTGCGGAATCTAAACATTTCCACAGGTGGTTGAGTTGTGCCATTTGTAGCTACAAGTGAGAAGCATTCTATCAACAATGGAATGGACTGACACTTGCAATCTGCTATTATAACACTCTATAAGAACTAAATGCATGTTTAGTGTATTTTTTATATGTTTTATTTTTTATTTTAAAAATACTCAAAACATCTAAAACTTATTTTGAGTGTCCTTAAAAATAACTCACGGACCCCGAAGTTGTTGCACGAGAATTTTCAATTCATATGTTTTGGGTTATTGTTGCTATTTGTGATCTTAGAAGGGGAGAAAATTGATACACGCAACGTTTAATAGGATTTAAAATTTTAACTGAAACCAACTTGAACTTGAATATGATTGGTCTTGTAACAAACTTTTATACTAATTTAGAGATGAGTCGCTTATAGATAGATGAGCTGAGACATGTAATAATATTGCTTTGATTTAATAATAACTTCTTTCAATTTTCAATCTCATGCGTGCAAGTTCAATGCATGATTTCATCGAGTGCAGTATAAGCGTGACTACTTCATTCTATCAAAAATCATCTCCCTATACAGACACGATACCTATGTTACTTTCACAAATCACTTCCAGAACCTAATTTTTTCTGCATATTCTATTTTTGGTTTGCTAGTGTTTCCGAATTTATTCTAATTTAATATAATTGGGGTTCTGATTGTGGAAAATAAATTCAATTGCTCATTGATTTTGCATGATTGGGTTTCTTGTTGGGTTCCATTTTACTAGTTTGCATCCAAAGAAAGTTTTTGCATATTTTGCTGTCAGTAATGGGTAAATCCTAAGTTACTTGTGTTATAAAGCAACATTATATCATTCTGGCAAATTTAGAAAAGCAAGACCTTACCATCCATCCTCATGTCACATACAAAGATTGTTATTAGAAGAGGAAAATTAGCAATTAATTATGCACACCTTGTTTATCAGCTTTTCAAAGGCATCAGGTCCATTTTCTTCAATAAATCTCTCTGCTGCAAAAAGAACATCATCCGGCTCACTAAAAATGTTATTCTTAGGTGGAACATACCAGATGTTTACAGTCGGCTTTTGCAAAAAAATGGCCCGCACATAATGCTGGTAAACATAAGCAGCACCACTGAAGTAAGGAAACACCAACCAGCAGCTGAAAATCAGCTTAGCATAAGGCCAGAAAGGTAGCCTGCATCAAAATGTTAATGTAGCAACCACAGATCAGGCAAATTATAACCAGGAAAAGTAGTTTAAACAATTAAAACCTAGTGCGCAATTGGTTTATGTACACCGATGATCTATATAACAACACACGGTTTAAAGGGGCAAAAAGAATTTTATTTTGGTAGGCCAAAGCACTCTTATATTTCAGTCAGCAATCAGGATGACAGAATGGAAGCAAATGTTAACAAAGTTTCGTTTTGGACTCCGATAAGATGAAGATAAAAAACCGAGAGTAAAAGTTACCATTCAATTAGCTTTGCAAAAGTAAGCTCAAACAAAGTTAACAGAGAGTGCAGCACCCAGTAGGTGAGCCACTGCTGATCATCAACAGTAGATTTTGTCTCTATGGCTTTTACTGAAGCATACCTGTACAATTCATACGAGACTGAATAGAAACCCTTATTAAGTGAAAAGAAAAAAAAAAAAAAAAAAGAAAATCATCTTACAGTGGATAAACAAGTGTAACAAAAGGCCTGCATAAAACACAACAGAATAAGCACAAAAAATTATGAAAGAAAATGAAGCCTAGTAAGATATAATCAAAGGCTTAGAATTAATAAATGCGATTGGATTTTTATCAATCACTTTTAGGAGTCATGTTAATTATGCTAACTGAGAAAAAGGCCACGCTTGTGAAAATTTGACCATTCATTTGTTTGTTTTGCTGTTATGGAGTATCAATGATGATGGTTTAAAATGAAGCATCCATCTTACAGGAAAATAAACAACTTGGCAGAAAAAAAAAAGAGTATAAGAAACACACATAGCACATAATTTAGCATTCATTTGTAATAGAATACGAAGAATGGCAGTTGGACATCAAAGATAAAATGGCGAAAATAATATATATAAAAGTTTTTTTTGCATTGGAAGATGAGGATAATAAACAGAAATACGCACATTGTATTTTTTTAAATATTTCCCCTGTTGAAAACAGAGAGCCACATGGATGAACAGCATGCTCTACGTGAATTCTCAATTTCGATTCACAATAACCACCAATGCTCATGGAGTTCTGTTCTTCACCACCCCCCTCCCCCCAACCCCCACCTCCTTTTTTGCTAAAATAAGTTTACGAAAGCGTCTAGATTGACGTGATTAAGCTCCGGTATAGCTCAATTTAAATCACAAGTATGCTCATTAATCCAATTCATTAAAGCAAGAACTTGCCCTGCAGTAATTATTTTCATGGGTACACCCATCATCATCATTTCAATAAAATAATAACTAATAAATTTAGATTAAAACTAATCAAACACACTGGTTTAATAATTAAATATCTACGGAAAAAAATAAACACTGCATTGAGGGCTTGAAGTTTGCCTTCATTTTACCCTTTCAGACCCGAGTTATTGCGCTAAATAGAGACTTATCTCAATGACTCAAGCGGAGGGAACACGAGAACTTTTAACACTTAGAACTTAAATATCTTCTCTCCATAGGAGCACTCCATGAAAATAATCAAGTCTTTTCTTGGCTTTTCTATACATTAAGTATTGGTGCTGGGACACTGTATGTCCTGCTTTTATGTGGCTTCAGTCTGGCTGCTAAATGATTTACTTAACACCCAGCTACCTCCAGTTACAGGGCATATTCATAAACAAGTATTAGCGCTGCGATAATATATTTCCTGGTTATATGCGGCTTCAGACTAGTCAATAAATGCTTTCTCAATTTTCGTGAAATAATTTTACCTGTGGCACTTATCAGAATGTAATAGTTTTCAGTTTTCTTAGGCAAATTTTTCGAATAGCGCCTGAGACTACATAACTACATCTATTTGTAATACAAACCACCCAGATCTCGAAAAGCACAACAAAAAATTTTAACATATAATTTTTACATTCACCAAGGATCTGTTTGGGACAGCTGCAGCTTATTAAAAAACTGCGGCTGCACCGTAATAGCTGTGCCAGAAGCTACTGCGCAGAAGATGTTGCGGAGAAGCTAGGCTGTCTGTTTCTATTTTGTAGTTTTGCAACAGTTGTGCTGCAACTATTTTTGAACAAATTATATTTCTGCCCTAGTAGTGCAGTATTGTTTATAACAAAATCAATCTTGCTAACACATTTCATATTTGAAAACAAATACTCAGTTTGAATGTTACAAAAAAAGAACACACCTCACAAAAAAAAAATACGCCAATCAAATTAAAAAAAATGACTATGAAAATAATAATTAATAACATAATACTATTATTTTTAAAATGCAGTAGGTCAATGTCACGAGATAATCCATCATCCAATATACTCTCCACTCTTGATCACTGTCGGTTGTGGAATCCTCGAACCAATATGCTCATCTAAATAAGTCACAGTTTTATGTTCTTCTCATTGGACAACTGTTAAACTATCTCTCATAGCTATGTAGCTGTCGCGAAGTAAGCAAGGAACATCATAATTCACAGTAACAGTACAAAGCTCTGGAGATACCAGAAGTCCTCAAACTCAACTTTTTTGAAGATTTAAAACCACAAAACATAAACCCTTGGATGCAACATTAGTGATAAAAAAAAATAGTAGAAATACTCTATTTAAGTTTTATAAAACCATGAGAACTCAGAGAACATAATATAAACCAACAAATTTGTCACCTCAATAGACATTGCTAGCTTTTTCAAAATCAGAAATGTGGTATTTAATATTAGAAAATGGTTTGAGAAACCTTTGTAAAGGGTATCCAACATAGACCAGATAACATTTATCTGAAATAAATATAAAATGCATCGAAAATATATTCTCATTTGTTCAAACTCAAACAAACCTAGAGATGGTCGTGGAAAGCTGTATTTCTTAGTTTTTATGCAAATTTGAATAGATAACTGTCGTGTGTGAATCTTCCCAACTGATCATCACATGTAGCCATGGCATTTTGTGTTGGTAATCTGCATCGCAAGAAAAATGTAACATTCTCATTATTTGACACACATGCATCCATGTGTGTTTCATCGATCGCTCTAATACAATCCTAAATCATTTAACAAGGGTGTGAATTATTATGTTCATTTGAATTCAAGAAAATATGAATGAATTGAATCACATTAAAATTTGACATATACCGCTGGTCCTGTGAAATTTCATAGAGGGTCTTTTGGAAGGGTCCTCGGATTTGATAATTTCTGATGATAAACTAACCACAACATTTAACCCAATTGAAAAAATATATACTGATTATTTCAGATGTGTGTTGAAACTGCTTCATGACTCCTCTTATATATTCATTATGTGATAAAATGTAAAGAGTTAGTGTTAACTCATCTTTGGAAGTCATCCTGGCGAAGCCATGAAGTTCATGATTTTGGTGTAGTTCTTCCAAAAAATCGATAAATGCGGACTGCCATACAAAACATATTGTTAAATTTTATTGGATGTCTTACAAACAACTCTCCAACTCACTTATCATATATGTATGTTGATGTCATATATGGAAAACGAGCAATATATAAGTTATAATACTCATACATCAGGCAAAATGCAGCTGCAATTATTCTTATGCTTCTTTCTCTATTCATATTATTCATTGTTTATGTAGCTAACACATAAATATCATCGAATTAGCTAGAATCATAACATGAATTATTCAAAAGAAAAATAGAGAAACATTGAAAAGTATTTAAAAAGCGTCCAAGAAATAAAACTGAAACATATTACAAGTGACAAATACTATTGCCATGAAAAAACAAATCAAATATGTCTAACAAATAAAATGATATTCACGCATCTCGGTTGTTATGAAAATAATGTAAATAATTAACCCGGTGGTCAGAGGTCTGTCGGCCAACTTTTGATTTGAAAATAATTTTGTCAACTTAAATTTTCCATGAGAGGTATATATTTTTTTTTGTTTTGAAAGTAGTGTGTTTTAATTTTTGAAAAAAGAGACCAAATAGATCTCATTCGTCCAACAATCTATATAATCATGTCCGATACCACGAATATTACACTTTCCCAAAAGATAAGTGTATATCTCAGCGATAGACTCAATCATACAAACTAAAGAATTTGTGACATCTATTTGGTCAGCGAACCTTTTATATGTGACCGACAATTTCTCATATCTAATACAAAAATTAAATAAAATTTATTTTACTTGAGTTCCAAGTTCCTTATATAGACAAGACCCTATAGTTAATTACATCTCAAATGACTGGAGTCACTTGAGAAAACTCTCGATAATGATTAGGGGTACTAGTCTTAAAAAATTCAAGGTTTAGGTTTTCACGGTAGGATGTGAAAAAACAAGTGGGAGTGACTCAAGTGGGAACAGTTATTTTCAGGAGTCCAAATAAAGAAAAAGGTAGGGGACATCACAGATCCTAAGGATAACCCTCGGTGACTTCCCAAACTATCCTATTGTGTGGCTGCGTTTTGAAGATGTTATTCGAGTGTTCCTGTCAATTCTATTATTATGGACTTACATTTGCATAATATACGATTATGCATATAGCCCGCAGAGATAGAAGGGTTTACGTCGTACCGGACGACAACCTCGGAACCTAAGGTGAGTTAGGACTTATGTTGCATAACATGGTTGCACATGAGTCTAAAGAGGGTGTGAGGATTTATGTCACGCTAGGCGAGTTACCTCGAAGTCCTATGGGTTGTTGTTATGTTAGGAAAAGAGAATGTTGAAGAAGATCCTTTTGTTGCTCGATCCAAGCTCCTTGTCGTGCTGCCCAGAAAGTTGACTCCAAGCTCCTTGTTGAAGTAGCAGTCCTATAGTCTAAAGTTCAAAAGATTTTACCAGGTTTGTTTAAGTGACAAGTTTTGTTAATGTTCAAGTATTATGAGAGGTTAAAATTAATTATAGCGACACCGATTAGAATCTCACGGTTCCCTCGTTCCGCTACATTATTATTATTTTTTTACTTAGTCTAAAAGGGTTGTTAAGCTCATTTAAGCTGGGGATGTCTCGTTAGCAACCGTGGGTTACCTCATCCGATGGACTGCCGTAAATTCAAAAGTACTTGTTATGTTTTTGTTTTATTTCGAGAATGTTTTGTTTCAAGAATATTGTTTAATTTTTTTNAAGGGAGAGGAAGTTGGGCAAGGAGGAGCAGAATCGAATCAGAGAAGAGGACATGACGGCGAGTCGAACGACTGTTTGATCGAGCGAGAAAGAGAGGAGGCGGAGGGTTTCGATCCAGAAAGGCTGAGGCGAGTGGGGCTCCTGGTAGCAAGAACGAAGAGGTGCAGAGGGCTTCTGTCGCGCGAGAGTGTAGCAGAGGAGCGGGATTCAATTCGCAGACAGGAGCAGGGGCCTCGATTCGCACGAGAGGGGGGAAGCATGTGAGGATTTTGGTGCAAAGAGAGGAGGCGAGATCGAGGGAGTCTCAAGCAGGTGAGGATGCGGGCGAAAGTAAGAGAGGGGAGCAGGGGAGGTAGAGTAAGAAAAAGGCGAGCGAGAGAGCTGAATTGGTATAGACGTGAGTATCCGTTACAGGCATTAGACGCGAAATTAATTACCTTCCATGCGGGGGAATGCTTATTAGGTGAATTCTAACTTTTAATTAAACCCAATTAATATGAGATTAAATGGTTAATTTGAATTTCAAAATTTGAATTTTGAAATTATGTGAGCTTGAGTGATTAGCCCAAGTTCAGCCCGGCTCGAACCCAAGTTGAAATTCGGTTGAGCCCGAATCTGCTCCCCCTAATTAAAAAAACGTTCATTGATTTTTATGCTAACTGCTTGCAAGCGGAATCATAATGATATGGATGTCATTCCTAGCTAAAGTCGACGTCTCGGACGCATCTGTGTGGTCCGTTTCATCATCCGGGGTCGTCAGGACGAGTTCGCCGACGGCCAACCCGATTCAAGCCAACATCGTGAGTGGTGCGATGCATGTACAAAATGCGGTGTTAGTGAGAATTCAAGTCGCAAGAGGTTTCCCTAGGGACTGCTCCTATTCATGGACGAACTCAACTCGAGTTTCATATGTCAGTTCTAACCAACTCAATAAAATGTCGAGGATTCGAGACGGCCCATACGAGACTCGAAGGAGTGATGAGGTGGTTCAAATTTTCTAAATAGTGTGAGTCCCGTATTAGTCCTCTATGAGGGTCAAACAAGGGAAGCCTAAAGCTAGACCCTGGGCTATAAGGAGAGAAGTGAAGACCTCGCCTGAAAATGAGGTTAACAGGATCATTGTCACAAAGAACTCTCGCCGGGTAGAGTCTTTAAGAAACTTCGTAGAGAACAAGTACAATGACAATTTCTCATAAATATTTGGAGTTGCTTCCAGAATTCGCATTACTTGCTAAATAGAAGCTGCTTGTGATGTGATAGGGTCATTGGTACAAAATGCAACTAACTGTGAGGTTTGACTTCTAACGAAAATCGCACCATTTTTTTCTCAACCCTGAGAAGCTTTGATCGACTAGTGGATTCGACTTCATTGAAGTTCGGGTTGGCGTCTTCATTGGATATAGCTATTTGTTCAACATCCAAGTTCTCAGTCATATGCTGATGTATCTGAAGAAAAAAATATGATAAAAGGACAGGGCGTTTCATAAATTCATACCTTCAATATCTCGACCCACCATTCTTCTGAAGCATCAATTAATTGTTTTATCGAATCCCAACCCAAGCCCGTGGTTCCTCGCTTCATATTTTTCCAATTTTTTGTCATTTTTAATTGATCTCACTTATTTTTTAATTGCATTATATCATATTATCTTCTTGTGATTTTCTTGATCTCTTTTATAAAATAGGTTGTTAAACTATTTCTCAATTTCACCTCATTAAAGAAGAGGTCGAAAAATATTACTTTGACAACTTTATCCCACATATCAAACAAACTGATTTCTTTTGTTTTAATCAAGATGATACTAGCATGAAAAGAACTAATCAACATAAATAATTGCCATAAAATACATAAATTGGCATTTAAGATACCACAACTCAAAAAGGTAAATAAAAAAAAAAACATCACCACAACTATCAACATATTATCACCACCACCAACATCAACACCACACCACACTATTACCACAACACCA
>JXCR01141989.1:155423-167927 GCA_002079205.1 Phalaenopsis hybrid cultivar
AATAATGCTTTTTCAATGAGTGAGAAAGATGGAAATCCTATAACCGCAACTACAGGAGAAATAAGAATGAAACCTTTGGGTATGTTTTGCAAGTCGTTGCTTTTGTTTTTACTACTTATTTTTGTTTTTTTTTTTTTCCATTTTTAAAGATTTAAAGAAAAGAAATATCAACATGCTTCCCCTGCTTATTTTGTAGTGTTATGTCTAAGAATAATCGTTTAATAATATATCCTATTGGCAATATTGTTCGGATCAGAATCACTATATTTGGAATAATGAGCCATAAAATACTCAAGTTTCCTTTACTTACTAAACTCACATCTAGTTCTTTTTATATTATTATTTGTACATCCTAAGATTAGTTACTGAAATTTTGATAAACATGAAAAATTATGGCTCAACTTTTTATTATGAATTTCAATTTTTGGTAAAAATTTGGAAAATGGGTATATACATATAGTATAAGTGAATTGATTCTTTACAATTCGAAGTCTTTAACCATACCTGTCAATTTTGGCCACCACCCAGAGCAATTCCTTTTTGCATTGGATTGAATATATGAGGGGGTTTTCTTTTTTTTTTTTTTTTTTTTTTTTTTTTTTTTTTTTTTTNACGAACCCTCTTCGAGCGCCGCGGCTGGGCGCCTGATCTTGTCATGTTCACAATTTTAATGGACTGTCACTGCAAAAATGTTAGTTTGGGGGACGCAAGGCAGTTATTTGGTAGAATGAGAGAGATGGGTCTAGCCCCGAATGAATTTACTTACACTGCAATGATGAATGGGTGTTTTCAAAAAGGTTTTAGGAAGGAGGGAATGCGGCTTTTATGATGATATGAGATGCGCCGCAGTTGTTCCCAATCTCTTCACCTACAATTCTTTGATGGCAGAGTTTTGCAAAGATTGCAATTTGGAGCCTGCATTCAACCTGTTTAACGAAATGTGCCAAACTGGGTTTGCACCTAATGTTGTGTCAGCTACAATATTTTGATTGGCGGACTTTGCAGGCAGAGTAGGTTGAAAGATGCTGAAGATTTGTTGGGAAAGATGAGGAAGGAGGGAAAAAGGCATAGCAGCATTACCTTCAATCTTTATATAAAGTTTTTTTGCTAAGAGGGTAGGATGCCGGCTGCGAAGAAGCTTTTAGATAAAATGAAGGCGAACGGATCTTCTCCAACTGTCATCACTTACAATGCCCTCATTGTTGGATTGTCACGATCTGCTGATTTGGTTGGAGTTGCCTCTGCTTACAAGGAAATGGCGGAGGGGTTTAAATCCCACTCGAGCAACATACACTATCCTCATAGATGTCTTTGCCTGGAATAGAGACATGGAGATGGCCTTTGAGATTTATGGCTCAATGGAGCGCTTTGGTCCGCGGGGCGATGTTTATACATTTGGTTTACTCTTACGCAGCCTCTGTGATGAGGGAGTATGTAGGATGCCATGAATTTGTTTCGGTCAATTGCTAACATGCAAGTGAAGCCAAGCAATGTGATCAGTGATACTTTTATTTATGGATATTGTAGTCAAGGAAGCACCTTTAGAGCTCTTAAGTTGTTAAGGGAAATGACAGAGAATGGAATGGTTCCAAAAATCTCAAGCTACAGTCAAACCATCAGGCTTCTCAGCAAGGAGAGAAAGAGTAAGGAAGCTGAGGTCCTGCTTGATGAGATGCAGGTTGCTGGCTTCCTGCCAAATGATTTGATTTATAGAGCACCATCGGATGCAAAGCGGAGGTGCTCTTTGAGATGATAATGTAGAGAACTATGAAAGTTTAGCTCTCTGGAAAGTTGGGAAAGGGGGGCGAGCTTTTTACCTGGAAGGAGAAAGCCATTGAGTTGGCATAGGGAACGGAATCGGAGCTCGAGTACATTCTTTAGGTTTTTAACAAATGCTGGGCATACAGATGGATTGAATCCTCATGGTTCCAATAAATATTTCTTCACTACATTTGTCTGATAAAATTATTCGGGCATTTTCAGAATTTAGGATCTGTAGTCCTTCAGGATCTTAAAACTTGCAAGTTTTAGCAACCTTTACAAGTTCAAAATCAAGATTTAGCAACCTCGGGGACATAGAATAATGCTTTTTCAATGAGTGAGAAAGATGGAAATCCTATAACCGCAACTACAGGAGAAATAAGAATGAAACCTTTGGGTATGTTTTGCAAGTCGTTGCTTTTGTTTTTACTACTTATTTTTGTTTTTTCTTTTCCATTTTTAAAGATTTAAAGAAATATCAACATGCTTCCACTGCTTATTTTGTAGTGTTATATGTCTAAGAATAATCGTTTAATAATATATCCTATTGGCAATATTGTTCGGATCAGAATCACTATATTTGGAATATTGAGCCATAAAATACTCAAGTTTCCTTTACTTACTAAACTCACATCTAGTTCTTTTTTTTATTATTATTTGTACATCCTAAGATTAGTTACTGAAATTTTGATAAACATGAAAAATTATGGCTCAACATTTTATTATGAATTTCAATTTTTGGTAAAAATTTGGAAAATGGGAATATATATATCTTTTTCTGTTTTCTTGGCATCAGCTGTATTTTCCTTTTGAGGCCAGCTAGCAGCTAATAAACCGGGTGTTGAACTTTACTTATGTTGTGCTTATTTTGATTAGTTTATAATAAAAATAACTCAGTGAAACTGTCTTTAGGACGTTTGGCTTTTTTGAAATGCTAGCTTGCAAAAATTTTCAGAAAAATAATATTAGGAGTGTATGATTTAAATACTTATTCTTTTATTTATTTCATTTGTCATGTACTCACTGAACATAAAATTGAGATGAAACACTTCAATTAGGCGGCAATCATGCCGTCATTTTTTCTCCATATAACAAAAACAGAAGTTACCAAATGCCAGACTTTTAAGTTAAGTAAATAGGAGTATAAGTGAGTTGATTCTTTACAATTCGAAGTCTTTAACCATTCCTGTCAATTTTGGCCACCACCCAGAGCAATTCCTTTTTGCGTTGGATTGAATATATGAAGGGTAAGAACATAATGGCAGCAATACATTGTGCCCATGTCATGTTCACAATTTTTATGTTGTAGATAATTAAAATAATATCCCATTCACATTCACACAACGTAGCTCTATAACAGCATATAAAATACCAAACGAAGCCAAGCCTAAGCCTGCTGTTTCATTTTCTTTTCAACCTACTCCATGGATATCAAACCATGTAATCAAAATCCACATTATTTTAGCAAGATTTGTCATTAAGCAAACACATCCATAGCCTATGGGTTAGTCCAAATGAAAATTCACACAAACATATGGTTATTTTGGATTAAGTCTGGACGTATCAAATGTTTAAGAGAAATACAAGAAAAAAGCTTATCCTGAGCTTTTCATACCCTATCATTTATATTTTTATAGAAAATGTAGAACATGGACTTACCAAGGTCTTTATTTACAGGCCTTTGGCTTTACTGAAAGAACTTTCGACCATAAGAGCTTGCTTAGCTGATTGCTCCGTCACTTAGCCACTCCTTTAAGGCAAACTTCAAGCCGTTCAACTTTTTTCTAGCATCCTGCCAGGATTACACAAAAATTTTATCAGTGCCCTACAAAACCAATGTCTGCTTGGCTCACTTATCGGGTTAATTTTTGATAACATGTTATCATGTTCCAAGAAATGAAAAGATATCATGTAATGAACCTTTTGGACATCATATGATCTCTGGAAAAAATGTGGCTACTGCAGAGTAAATTTACCTTTCTGATTGCTGTGATACTTGTTTCAGCTGCATTTAACTGATCTTTCATTGTTTCTTCTAGCTGCAAAAGAAGCTTCCTATGCAATATTTCTGCACATGTATTACCAAAAAATCAATGCAAAAAATATGAAAACCTATTAGTAAAACCGTACATGCATCAAGAAACAAAAAATTCTGTCTTGTGAGTGGTGGAAAGGAAGCCAGATGATAAACTAGGTTCATTTTACCTTTCACGATATTCAAGGTTTAAGCTTTGCAATAGCATGTCGTCCTATAAATCTATGAAAGAATTTTATGGTGTTATAAATCAAACTTTGAATCTAACTACAAAACGTTTCTTGCAACGGCTCTTAACGCGTATCTGGATGAATTTAACCGTGAATAGACTTGTCTGATGTTGCACAGAAAACTGCATCCAAAACTTTTATCTAGTTTGCACTAACGAAGTATCTACAATGAAGAAACAATTTGGAAAAGGAGCCTGATTGGTCTGATGAGTAGCTATTTCCCAAGCTCACAAGCCAAATGCCCATCAATACTGCCTTCCTAAGTTTTATTCTTCCTGGCACCATTTTCATACATTGAGTAGATATTTACGTACTTTGCCGATCTGCTGTTGCTTTAATCTCAATGTTTTGTGCTTCTAGTTCCTTTAGGGTGCTGCTGCAGTTCAGAAGATGGTGATTGAATTCTTCTTTGTACTTCTCATGAATTAAGCTGAGCCTTCCTTGGTGCTCTGTAAGCAAAGCAGAAAACCTCAGATTTTTAAGCTTTAATGACTGAATCAAAGGCACAAATCGACCACAAAAGAGAACATTAGTGTGCACAAATAGGAATCATCGATTCAAATGGAAAGATGTCAATTAATGGTAATAGTCACGAACAAATTAGCTTGACTTGGTAGTTTATAGGAAAGAAAGTTTAACCCTAAACCCTAAACCAGGGAGGAAAATCCAAGAAACTACTGCAAGTAAGATACAGTACCATTGTCAGTAACAAATAATTCTATTACATAATTTAAATTTGCTACATAATTTAAGCTTTCTTGTAATGCATCATCAAACAAGAATTGCACACCATGTAAACATGCAGTCATTTTTTGGGATCAGCCTGTGTTGGAAATACTAACGCTGCATGCTCATTAATCTCATAAATCTACCTTTAGTACCTCACTTTATGGTCTGTTATACTCAATCAAAAGAGACTAAGAATTAAACTTCTGTCGACTGATTTGTTTACCGATCACAAGGGCAAATAGTAAATTTTCATCAACCTTATTCTGCACAATACATAATTGTCATTGATCCCTTTCATCTACAATACTCCATGGAAGACTATTTGGTAACTTAACTGGTCAGTAGTTTATGAAATGTTCCTTCACGGTAAACACCAATTTAATGTTAAAGATCACCTTACTAAAACAGGTGCCAAGTTCAGTTATATATAGCTCCCTAAAATTATCTTATTTCATGTCACCATTAGAAGTGACAAATTGGTTCATCTAGTTATTCCCGCCATCATGTTATGTTTGCCCATATTTTCTTGATGATGAGGACTTTATGTCAAACAATTTCCAACTACAAAATCCATTAGTTATAAGGGGTTGCCATTCCTCTTAATTTAAGACAGTAACAGTTAAATGCCAACAGAAAGAAGGTACCTTCAAACTGAGATTCTAGGTGTTTCCTTTTGGATTTGCTAGCGCCATTGAATTTTCCCCTAAAATCAGCATTACATATCAGAAATATCAGCATCTATCAAGGCTTAAAAAAACACAAATTTGCAACATCTTTGCAGATTACAAAACTTACATGTCTTCATGTATCTTAGAATCAACATGCTGAAGCTGCTGCTTAATTTTATCTGCCACAGCTGACAGTATCTCACAACATTTCTTGTTAGTGTGTAATTGTAGCTTAGAATCAATTCTTCTCAATCCCAAAGCCAACTGGCTCACTGCCCTTTACATGAAACAAAAAGGCAAGTATAATGCAATGAACAAGTTCGAGGTGCCAAGAAAGAGTGGTCTATGAAAGTTTTAAGACCTTGCTAAGCTATCCTCGAAACATTGCTCTGAAGCTTCATACAAATCATCGGTTTCATCTCCTGAGAGTTCAATGCAGAATAAAATAAATTCATGAGAATATATCCAAATAGGTGGAAACGGTTACTAGCTATATAAAAGTTCAACTGGTGGTTGTGAAGTGGTTGCCTTCGTTTAATTTGGCATTTTTAGGACCATGAACCCTTCTTCTTTTATGAAGCTTGAGTGGAAATTCGTCTGAGTTGTCAACATTTGGAAACAATTTGCTCGTTTGTATAAATCCTGCCATAAAATTCACTATCTTAGTTGCATGGCTGATTCTTTAATTAACAAAAAAGAGCATAGGTCAATAGCGATCAATATCAACTTTAGCATCGTGAGTAACTGCATCCATTATGCTTTTATCAACAAAACTCAACAAGCAACAAGCGTTCAGAGAAGTCATGCCATCCTCACATAAACTACAGCATGACGTTTGTGAAGAATGGAAGGCACAAAATGGATAAAAATAATGTAAGATGAAAGTTCCAACTTGTTTTTACGCTAGACTATCAAAGGGTAATACAACAACAACAACAACAAAGCTTTAATCCCACTACGTGGGGTCGGCAAGAAGAAAAAATAAAATAAAATTTTTATATCGCGAGACATAATTTCTTGTCAGGTGCCAACCCAAGTATATGATTTCAGAGATAGTTGATAGCCGCTTTGCCATATATATCCACAATTTGGATTCAGTAAGTTCACAAAAGAAAAAAAAATCTTTTAGACCTAGAAAATTGGAAAACTTGAAAGTCCTTAACACAATTGTTTTTATGTTGACTACAGTTAAAATTTGTATAATTCATTAACAACAAAATTATATGAAAACTAAAGAGTAACCCTGGCGATTGGAAATTGCCCTTCCTTTTTCATTCATGATATAATGGAATTTAGCAAGTGTCCTGTGAGTCATAATATAAACATTAGATGTATACCATATGACAAAGACTATTAAGCCAGTGCCAAAGAAGTAAATCTAACCGCTAACCGGAAGACTTGTATAGCATCACGATTTTCAATATCTTTATGTATATTAATCCTCATTTTCATTCATTTTTGTCCAATGCTTCTTGAGATATTAAACATAATATTCACAAATTATTATGAACAATTTCATTTCATAGGTTTGAACTTTTCTTTCTTAATCCTGACACTAATTTTATCTACTTATCAAATAGGTACATTATATATATTTCATTATACATATCCAAATCACCCTAATCTATTTTTAATTATTTTATATTAAATAGATTTCGCTCAAACTATTCATTTAATACATTTATTCCCTAATTTATCCTTAATAGATTTGCCACAAATCTATCCTCACACTTCATATTATATAACTTTTTTATTATCTAACACTTGTATCCATACAATATCGTTGAATAAATTATTTTCTTTTATAAAATTTACATTTAAATCTCTATGATATGTCTATTTATTATATCATATTCTTAAAAAATTCTCGATTTTAAGCATACAACTTACTCTAGAAGTTCTTTTCTCATACATATTTTCATTCTTCAATATAATAAATCCAAAATACTTAAACCTATTATAACTATGTATTACTTCATCTTTAAAAAATAATATTTGATAATTATTAATATCATATCCACTAACATTATCTATTTGATATAGAGCCTTTATTCTATTAATTCAATGTCATTTATCTTTGATAATTATTAATATCATATCCACTAACATTATCTATTTGATATAGAGCCTTTATTCTATTAATTCAATGTCATTTATCTTTTTAAATAATTTTTTTAGGAACGTTTCTAGAACTTTATCATTTGTAAAAAATATACATTAAGGAATCTCATTTCGATTAGCATTTAGGAACATTTCTAGAACTTTATCATTTGTAAAAAATATACATTAAGGGATCTCATTTTGAATGCCATTTAGGAACATTTCTAGAACTTAAGAAAAACATATGGACTCAATGTTGACTTTGATGTGGAGTTACTATAATTCAAAACTCTAAGGCCACTCCACAGCTACTTTGATTAGCACTAAGTGTTACATAATATGTATCTTTAATAATTTTAAATATACCATTTACAAACATTTTGGCCCTAATGTGCACTAAATCAATTCTTATGATACTATAGCATATATCTTCTCAAGATAAAAAAAAAAACATATGGAGATCATTTTTTACTCTATATACTTTATCATTAATTGTCTTAACACAATCATTTTCATACATCTCCCTAGTGTGAAACCAAATTTATTCTTAAAATTTATTGTAATTTGTCACAACCATGTAGCATTAGTTTCTCTGATAGCAACATTATATGTTCATAGATTGATTCCTTAGTTTACACAATCTTAACATCTCCTTTATTTGTGCATGTTGGTGCCAAAATGCCCCTCCAATCATTCTACATCTTTTTAATGTTCAAAATTTTTTTGAAAATATTTGATAACCAAATTATTTAATATCCCATTTAACTCTCCAAAATCTCATTATGTAATATAAATCTAAATCCTTATTTTTAAATATCTTTAGAGCTACATCTGCTTCACCTTTTTGAATCAAGCTACAACATCTAAATTATATTAGAAAGATGTGATTATTAAAAAAATTTCTTGGGGCAGTTGCATATAGACCACACAATTCTGATGTGTCTACATATCTAACACCTAAACATTGATTTTTACATCTACAATACTTAAATCATTCATACCACATTAAAATTATCTATTACTAACTTTAAAAGTGACATGTGTCTTTTCAATCTTAGATAAATTGATTTAAAGGTAAAAATAAAAGTTTATGTCTTAGATAAGTAAATACATAAAAATCATGTGGTATGTATGTAAATCTTCCTGATTTCATTGTTAAAAATCTTAACTAATAATTTATCAAACTAGTAATCTCACCATTTTTTAATTTCTACATCTTTAACTATGACGTTAGTATCTTCACTTCTAAAGTATCTAATTTAACTAAAGTCTCCAGATCTCTTATATCTTGCCTGAACTATTTATCTCCATCCATAATACTAAACTCATTATTAATATCATTCAAAACTATAACTTTTGCATTGCTCGTTATACTGATTTCAGAATACTTATATCTTTTTAATAATTATTATGAAACTTAATAGCTTTCATTGTTTGGCATCACTTAAATGTGTGTTGTAGAAAATAAAACAATGAACAAACTCTCAAAATTCTTCTATTTTCTTTGTATAAGACGGAAGATATATAAAAATATCCCATAAGCATGACAAAAGAGTAATAAAATATAAATATGAGAGAAAAATAAATAAGAGTTTGTGATCCTTCAAGAAAGAACATGGATTACAATACGAGGGTCATAGAAAGACGAATCTAATAATACGGAATTTGGATCTGTGTGCCATAAATTCTTTGCTATCTGAGAGTCATAAGTAAATAAATCCAACAACACAAAGTCCTAATTTGTGTGTCTTAAGCTCTTTGCTATGTTTGGAGCAGAAATTTAACACTCCCCCTCAAACTGTATGGTAGAGATTTACCGGTTCAAGTTTGCTTATGATATTTTTTAAATGTTGGGCTATAGAATCCTTTAGTGAATATATATGCTAGTTTATTTTCTTTGATATTGTCATGTGTCTATATAAGCTCTCTTAAAATTAATTCAAACTGTCATCTTGATTTCTTTCAGTAGGTCCATAACATATTTCTATTGGAAAAAAAAAATAACCACTGATTTTCTGCAGCATGTTGTTTTAAGACTAATGATTATGGAATCGGTTTCTTCCTAAAGTAACAACTATACCAGAAGCAGATCTACAAAATGTGGGATCTTTCCCTTTTTCTTTAGAAGTGTCTTCAGAATTTGGGACTATTTAAGATAATTTTATCTGTTCAAGCGAAAATATGCTTGAAATACTTGAGTTTTACTTTGGTCTAATTTTCATTGTTAATCAGGTCGATTCTTTTGAAGAGAAGTCAAAGAATCCAGACATATTGAGTAGAAGAAGAATTCAACAAAAGAGATAAGGTTGGAAGTGAAAACCCTTACCTTAGAGAATAAGAACAAATGTTTGAAATAAAAATCCTAAGATTAGAGAATAAAAACAATATTTGGAAGTAGACTACAAGGAACATCCTAACCTTATTTTGATACCATGTTGAAAATAAAACAATGAAAGAACTCCCAAAAATCTTCTATTTTCTTTGTACAAGAGAAAAAATATATATACATCTCTCATAGGCATTAAAAAGTAGGAATAAAACCAAAATAAAAAAGAAAAAAAATAGTTGTTGGTGATCCTTTAATAAAACATTCAGATTTAAATTTGAGGGTCATAGAGAAACAAATCTAACAGTATAGAGCATCGATCTGTGTGCTTTAAATTCTCTGTTATCTGAAAGTCACAAGTAAACAGATTCAACAAGACATAAGGCTCGATATGCATGCCTTAAATTTTTTGTTTTGACTGGAGCAAAAATTCAACATATATTATTTTTATTAATAATATTTTGTACCTTTGCATTTCCCCCTCAAGTCTTTTTACCAACATAGAGTCCATTTCTTGACTCCTTAAAACATCTATAAAAACTTCATAACGGAATAAACTACCCATTCCATATTAGGTTCAACTTAACTTAAGAATTTCAATTGTTTTCCTTTAGCAACTACCTAGCTTGAAAGGTTAACAATTGTTTAACTTTAAAATTCCACCACCTATCTTGGATATCAGGTAATTGCCATTGTTACATATATCCTACAACTGATCCGATGTAATAGTCCTTTCTATTTTAACTTTTTGATATACCAAGGATATGCAAAATATCATCCTAATAGTTTGGTTTTGAGTAAAACTCCCACATCAAAAGAGATATTTTAATAGGTGATAATAAAGTTGATAATTTATTAATCAATTTGTGATGGTGAGAGGTATAATCAGATATTCCTCTTTGTTTACAACATTATAAGAGTAAATAAAAATGTCAACAAAATTGTAACTTAGAATACTAGTTTCCTAAAAAATATCAATAGCATATTTTCTTTGATAAGAAGAACTCTTTTTATGCAAATGAATTCTAAATTCCATTCCCAAAAGAATTTGGAATAACCCAATCTTTGGTAAAAAAAAACTTATAGCACTAATGTGAATGTGACTGAACTTTCTATTATATTTTTGACTTGGATTGAACAGATCTGACATATTGGGAAACACTGAATTTGCAAAGTAGTTTTTTAGTTTGATGGTTCAAGTTCCTCACAATTGTGTGAACCAAAACATCACTTTTCAATCTTCATACAAGAGCCGAGCGGTGTCAAGAGGCAGCTAATGTAGCACACGATAAATTTGATAGGAGTTTTGAAGCTCTTAAATGACATCATCAGATCTCTAATATTTTGCTCAGATAGAAGGTTTATCTACTCATAAATGCTGATCACATTCATAATATCCCCATTGACAATTATCATTACAACAATCACCTTATTAGTAAGTTGGTTCATCCCAGTAATATTATATGAAACTCTATATTTGTTGCCATCGCAATCTCATTCTTTTGTTAAATTTCCAACAAAGAATAACCTACAACTCTTTCAACATCCTAGTATTTTTTTCTTTTAAATTTGATTTCATGTAAACTACTAGTATTTATTCTTCTTTTACTCATTATGTCCATCAATTCTAGTCTATCCCAACTGGTAAAAGGCAAAATGAGAAACAAGGATTTCATAGGCTGTGAAGCCGAGTGAATATTGTTTTGTTTCTATTTCCCTTGTACAGCTTATGCAATATGGCTGCTTATAAAAATTTTAAGAACATGAAAATTGTTGTTTCTGCAATGTTTGATGATTAAGTAATAGAATGCAAACAAGAGGCAGCTTGTTATATCATATGCCACAATAAATGTAAATAAACATGTATAATACTAATAAGAGTAGCTGGGCTCTCCAAAATACCATCTCATGATTTTATGTTTTCTTTTTCGACATGATAAAATCTTTCTAAGAAAACTAAAGGGAGAGACCATAAAAAAAATAATTAACGGATTATCCGGGTACTAAGCAACATTGTGGTATATACAATTACAAGAAAAACAATGCAACCATAATGTCTCTAGTGGGCTGACTTTATCAATTAACATGCAAGCCACCAAATAGTAGCCAGTAAACCTATCTAGAAAAAAACTACTGCATAAAATTCGTATTTTGCAAGAGATGAATAAGCATGTAAGTGGTCTTCTTACTAACAGAGCTGATTCCTGGTTATGGAAAAAGCTTGTGGCGGATGACGATGAATTGAAACTCACAATGTAATTCAATTGAAAAACTTTTAACTTTTTTCTCAAATGATGACACTTCATGGCAACATGCAGTACTTTTGGGAAGTTTAAGATAAATCCCTAGGATTTTAAAGAGAAATTTTGAAAAATCATGAAAATTACCTACTTAAAAATTCATATTCAAATATTTAAAATAAGCACAGTTAAATCAAATTGAAAATTAAAAAGATAACTTATATGACACTAAAAGAAATATTACACAAAGCCCGCCAAGCCTAACAGATACTTGGTCATGGTGGTGAGATTGTGAAATGAGATGCTGATTATGTCTTAATCCTTAGAACTTTGTACAAGCATAAAATTGTATTAACTGCATCAATCAATCACACCTTGTTTTTGGAATGGTATCATGTAATACAAGCAAAATCAT
>JXCR01141990.1:0-13223 GCA_002079205.1 Phalaenopsis hybrid cultivar
TAAACTTTGATTATGTGTATAGTTTTGTGTCAGTGTTTAGTGTTGTGGCTTGATTTCGACACTGAATTATAATTTAGTTTGCTTTATATATTTGAAAGTGTGATTAGAAACTTATATTTGTAAAAGTGTAATTTCATATATAAAAGTTAGTTTGGTGTTGTTTGTGAAAATGTTTGTTTTTGAATTACTATTAAATAAAAATTATGTTCAAAAATACTAAAAAGAATTTGGAGTAAATTGAAAGAAAATTGAAAATTGCAAAGATCAGAAAATGAATTTTTTTTTTAGCCTTCAACGTCGACGGTGCTGGCATGGGCGTCGACAGGGTCTTTGACCCGAGAACACCTTAAACCCCTTAAACTTCATGATTTGCACCGTAAAACTCCATTTTTACCACTTGAGTAACCTTCAACCTCCAATTTTTGTACCTAGGGCTTGATTTCACTTGAATTTGAAGCTATTTTAAGACAAAGGAAGTTCGGATTTCATCTTCTCTAGGTAAGAGCTACACTTTGAACTAAAATTTTTTTATTTTCATCANCGATTAAAGTCTATCATTATCGAACTGTTGTTATTAAAGATCGTAATACTGGAAAGATATTTAAAGTTAATGGGTATTGATTGAAACATTATTATAAATGGCACATACCACAATTTAAAGAAGTTTTAACATTTAAGTCAACCCAACTAAACAAATGGTGCGTCGAGCTGATGACGTTAAACCAAGCGCTTTGTGGGAGGCAACCCATATATAAATATATATATCTATGCATATCTATTTTATTTAATAAATGTTTTATATGTTATGACATAACAATCTTACAAAATTTTATATATCATAAATTAAAACAAATATTGGTATTAGAGGAAAATTTGGAATCAAATTGAACAAAAAAATGAAAAGACGCGATTTTGGCCTCTGGCGGCGACGGCGCCCGCTAGACAGACCATGGTGCCGACAGCGCCATCAGCAGCGCCAATGGCATCTCGAGTAGTCTCGGGCAGTTTTAATGTTTTTGGCAGACTTTGGCGGGATTTTGCTCCTTCATAACTGTCGGGAGGTGTTTTTAAAGTCCTAAAAACTGCCTTGCACGACCAGAAACTTTCTATTTTTTAATATCATGGCTTCCAATTCCAGAAATACTTCCAGGTATGGAGTTTTCAATAGAAGAAAATTTATCAGTTTTGATGCATAGAGATTATAAGAAAAAGTCATTACGAAAAAGAGGCTTATCGAGGAAAGAGGCTTTGTCAATCATGGATTGATTAATCCAAGTTCTCTGATTGATAACATCACTGTACAAAGATGATGGGAAGTTTTGTGCTACACTATAGCTGCACTTGTTGTACCAGTGGTGAAGGAATTCTATGCCAACTTACATGGAACTACCCAGGGAGTTGTCTTTGTACCAGGTAAGGTTGTACCATTTAATCCAGCGCAAATTAATGAGTTGTATATGATAGAAAACGTTCCAATCTATCATTATACAAATTTTATCCCAACGAAAGATTTGATGCAAGATGTCTATATTTTTCTGATGGATGAAAGTGATATTTAGGAAATGTGAGATAAAGGATATGTTAGTTTCTCTGCTTCATTGCTTAATCCAATATTGAAACAGTGGTATTTCTTCATTTCTGCAAAATTACTCCCTACCATGAAGATTAGTAGAGTCACCAAAGAAAGGGCTATTTTAAATTATTGCATTCAAATGGAAAAGCCCATTGATGTAGGATCTATCATTTTTAAATCTATTATGGGTATTATTATGAATGAGCCAATATATGGACTTAGGCATTCTTCTACAATTTTGCTACTTTGCAGTCAATCTAAAGTTATATATTAAATTTGGGAAAAAATTTTATTACCTTGGGAGCCCATGATTCCTATTAATGATAATTATGTTGGGAATGAAAATGAAGCATTAGATACTATCTTGAATCATTCATCACATGCTTTAACTCCATTAATGCCACAAACAGTTGGAAGTTCACTTGCTCTGGAAAAGAAAATGAAGAAAATTGAAAGAGAACTTTAGAGTATAATGAATGCAATACAAAATCTTAAAAACCTTTTCAATCACCTAGATTTCAGGATGAAAGAGAATTTTGATCATACTGGAACAATCAAAGTAGGATTGGTTTGGATGTTTAAGGAAAAGGATGGATCAAAGAAAATTTAACTGATCAATTCCCATACCGACCCTTCTATAATTTTTACGTTCACTATCATTCTATGGGAGATATTAGAGGAGGAGAAAACACTGAAGAAGAGGCAGAATAATTGAAGAATTTGGACTCTCTATCAGTTTAAAGTACTTATGTATTTAATGTTATTGTATGGATTTGATTTAATTTGCTTTGCTTTAAAATATTAAACTTTGATTATGTGTATAGTTTTGTGTCAGTGTTTAGTGTTGTGGCTTGATTTCGACACTGAATTATAATTTAGTTTGCTTTATATATTTGAAAGTGTGATTAGAAACTTATATTTGTAAAAGTGTAATTTCATATATAAAAGTTAGTTTGGTGTTGTTTGTGAAAATGTTTGTTTTTGAATTACTATTAAATAAAAATTATGTTCAAAAATACTAAAAAGAATTTGGAGTAAATTGAAAGAAAATTGAAAATTGCAAAGATCAGAAAATGAATTTTTTTTTTAGCCTTCAACGTCGACGGTGCTGGCATGGGCGTCGACAGGGTCTTTGACCCGAGAACACCTTAAACCCCTTAAACTTCATGATTTGCACCGTAAAACTCCATTTTTACCACTTGAGTAACCTTCAACCTCCAATTTTTGTACCTAGGGCTTGATTTCACTTGAATTTGAAGCTATTTTAAGACAAAGGAAGTTCGGATTTCATCTTCTCTAGGTAAGAGCTACACTTTGAACTAAAATTTTTTTATTTTCATCAACGATTTATCTCACATTGCCGAGATCCAAAAGTTTTGGAATTTTTTTAGAGATGTTGAGAAAATCCTTTGGTGAAAAACTCTTACTTAGTAGATTTAAGTTTTAAGCGTTTTACATTGTGATTTTTGGAATTTTGGACATTTATTCTGATTTTTATCAAATTTTTCTGATATTTACCATGGCACCTAGAATAAGCAAAGGAAAGAGAAAAGTGGACTATGATGAACAAAAATTTGTCAGCTTCAAAGCTAGTGCTCATTTCCATAGTCTACTTGAAAATAAAAAAGTGATTTCAGATTGTGGATTTAAAAATCTTGGTGGAGAAGTCAAGCTATTAATCAATGCTCGGCAGTGGGAAAATTTGTGTTATTTTACTGGTGATGCGATTATTGGTGTAGTAATGGAGTTCCATGCCAATTTTAAAGAGACTTCTGAAGACTTTATTTTTGTTCGTGGGAAAATGGTAGAGTTTACTCCAAGTAAAATTAATGTAATTTATCAGTTAGAAGATGTGTACATTTACCAGTTAAATTATTTTCTACTACAAATGAGGTCTTGGATGAGATTATTTCTTTTCTTACTGATGGAAGAGGAACCTGGAAAGTAAAAAAAGGAGTTAAGGTAAACTTTCCTCTTTCTATGTTAAATGTGGTATCTAAGGTTTGACACTACTTTAATTCTAGAAGAATGATACCGAAAAATCATCATATTGAGTTTACAAATGATAGAGCCATCCTAAACTATTGTATCCGTAAGGTGATGAGGATAAATGTAGGCTTTATTATTTATATGAACACTAGATCTATTGCTTTGGGAGAGACCACTGGTAGTTTAGCACACCCTACCCTGATCTTCACACTCTGTGAACAGACAAGAGTTGATTTTAGACCTGAGGAAGAGAGGATTGAGCCTCTAATACCTATTGGGCCTACCAATATAAAGACATATGAATCTCATGTTGGATGGAGGTCTGGAAGTAAAGCCAGAGATATTCCTTCTACTTTGAGGACCCCTACTTCTAGTGACCCTACTCTTTGAGAACTATTGGACTAGATGATGATCCAACAATGGGATATTTTGAGAATGAATCATATAATGGAAAACATGAAGGCCATAAATTCTCACACTGATGATTTGATAAGACAAAATTTTGAATATGATGCTGCTTATGATGATGCAATGGTTAAATATATGAAGAATGATCACTCAGTTCAGTTTCCTACTCACCCTGTCTTTACTCCATACCAACAGAAGAATTTGAATGTGGAAGAAGAAGAAGAAGAAGACGTGATTGGTGATATGTTATTTTGATCTTTCTTTTAGTTTATGTTTGATTGTACTTTGTTATTTTTTTTGTTTGATTTTGCTATATTGTCGAGACTGTTTATTGTTAGATTGTGAGACTCTGTTTTATTTTAGATATTAAGTTGTGAACTATAGAATTGTAGAACTGTTTGTTATTTAAAATTCATTTTAGTTCTATTTTTAGTTGCTAGTATTTTGTTAAATGTATTGTAATTAACTCTTTCTCAGCAGATTTTATATGCATTATGTGTTATTTAATGTTTTAAGTCTTATAGTTTTTCATACTAGCACCTGCAATATTTCAGAATTAAGTTTCAAAATCAGAACCTTCAACAGGTAAGTTTTTTCGTTATGTATTTAATGTTTTCTTTCACCCATTATTTTTTTAGTTCTTCATGTTAATTCTCTTAAAAAATTAAGTTTGGGGGGGGGGAGGGGAAAGAAAAATTCTTTTTTAAAGAAAGAAACTTAAATTTATTTGTCCTCACTTAGTTATATTTTCAAAATTTTAAAGTTTAACATGACCTTTGGTAATAGGGGGTAACTTTTGATAACTATATTTATGTTTCTAAATATATAGTAAACTTAAGTAAAAATTTTCAATAATAAAGGGTTAATTTTGAGAGTTAAGATATTAGTATAAGAGAATAAGACTAGGTTTTTTTCTATTTTAAGTAAAGAAATTCGTTTTTTTAAGTATTAAAAATCTTAATGATTCATGTAAAAAGAAAAGATTTAAACTTTATGAAATATTTAAGCTAATATAAATTTGTTAAGTGAAGAAATGTAAAAAGTTTTTGACTTTAAGAAGAGGATAGTGCAGCTTAAAATTATTAAAGGCTATCCAGATATAGTAATCCTCAAATAAAAAAAAAGAAAAAAGAAAAGAAAAGAAAAAGGATTGAAAAGGATCCCGAAAAGTAAAAAAAAGAAAAAGATAATATGGGGAGAAGCTTGAGGAGATGCCTAATTAAAAATTGGCTTCACTTGAATTAACTTAAAGAAGAAGGCTTAGCTACATTTTCTAAACTTATATTTGAGTATTAACTTATTTAATAGTAAAGTTTCATGACATTTTTTTTCATATGAATACTCTAAGTAACTTTAATATGACAATTTGCAATTTTTTCTTGAAAAGAATAGAGAATCAGAACTTTTAGACTTCATTGCTGAATATTCTTATACTGTTGGTATTAACTGGAGTTGTTTTAAATTTTCCTTAAGTTATGCTATTGTAGTTAGTGGACTAAAATATGGAAATCTAGAAGTTAAATTCTTTACCATAAGACATAATTTTAGTAGTAAAGGAGTTACATGAGGACAAGTAACATTTAGGTTTGGGGGATTTTGATACACAAAAAATATGTGCATTTTTAGACCCATATTTTATACTCATTTTTGGTGATATTTCACTTTAATGGAAGGTATTTTTAATATTTTCTTGCAGGTTGTTGAATTTTAGGACTTGGAGCAAAAAAGAAGCAAAAAGTATGAAATTTGGAGCAAAAATGGAGAAGTTGAAAATTTTTTCAGTGTCGGCGGTGCCAGACTGGCCTCCAATGGCGTCGTTTGATAGAGAAGAGGGAATTAATTAAATGGACTCTCACATCGACGGCGCCAGTGTCAATTAAGACCCCGTTTCTAGAAGATTGGTCAAATTTGTACGTTTTTTGAAGAGTTTTTGGATGCACCTATTGGAGAACCGACTCTAGGCTCTATTTGGGGCCAAAATTGATCAAAAAATGCGCTCCTTTTTGTCATTCCTCAGTCCCATCCATTCTCTTACATACCATACACTTCTCCATCTTCATTCAACCACCATTTTGGAGTCTAATAGTGATTTTTCTTTAAGAGTTTAGAATTTTGTGTTGATATTAAGTGTCAATCTTTCTTTAAGAGTGTTGGAGAAGGAGAAAAGTGAGAGACTTCTTCTTCATACATTTCCTAGGAAAGGCTACAAGAGATTTACTTTGAGAAAGAGTTTCAAATAAGTGTTTGTTTATTAGTGTTGTATGAACTTTCTTTTATATATGAAATTTGTGTTTTGTTGTATCTTTCTCATGAAGTCTGAGTAGTTTCCTTTTTCTTTCTCCCTACTCTGAGATATGGTGAAATAGAAAGATAATATGAATGTGCCAATGTTAAAATATAAAATAAATTGTGATGATTTTTCAACTCCAAACTTAATTTACTTTTCAATCTGACCAATTGAATTGTTAAAATATGTTGTGAAACATATGATCCGAGAAATGGAGTATGAATTCTACAACAGAGTGAGGATCAAATTTGATTCCATGAAGGAGAATTCTGTTCATGGAATTAAGTGAAAATAAATAGAAAAATATATATTATTTGGTGTAGAATTGGAGATTTTATGGTGACAGACTAAAATCCCTAATTCGGTCTTAGTGTTTAAAAACTAAAGCGAGAGTTAGTCTTCAGATGAAGGGAAGTGGGAGCTTTGGAGTGTGAGCCAGTATCCTCCAAACCTAGCCATGGATTTAGGGACTAAACCTGGGATTAGCCAATGATTTTTTATAAAAATGTATCAGAGTAGAGAATTAAAACTGCTCCTATTAGACATAATACAAATTAAACCATTTATCCCATCTCATTTTACCAAAATTTTATTGTAGTGGAAAAGATGCTTTTTCACATAAAAAATCTTCATCACATAAACATAGTTTAATAGTTTAGTAGTTACTGTTTAAACTTTGCATTTCAGTTTTTCTAGTAGTTAAATAATTTAGTTCTAATAATATCTTAACATTCAAAATTAGTGACAGTAATTTTGTTTTACTTTCTGTGAATTTCCTAGTTAATTTATCATTTCAAAGTTAAACCTTCCTCGTGGGATCGATATTTGGGGCTTAAATAGAAAGTCTTTTATTACTTGATAACGATACATATACTTGCATAGAATCTCGATATTAATTGCTTAAATTTCTTATTTATAAAAGATTGCATCATGCTTTTGGCACTGTTTCTTAGCGAAGTCAACTTTATATATTTTACACAACTATATTTACAAAGGATCAACAGGTGCAACAGAAAGTAAAGCCAAACATTAATACAAAAACTAAACTAGGCTCCCCAGACATAAAAACTATATCCTGATAAAGGGGACTCCCAAATTATCCCCATTAAGAAGCCTTCTCAAAACACCAAATGGTTGTAATCCAACCAAAATAATAGCATTAATCAATCTCCCCAATTAATCAGCAGGTGTATTGCCTTCCCTAAAAATGAAACTCAGGTGCATCATGAGGTTTTTTGTGGTATAATGAACCAAATCCTATTAATAATGATTACCACGTTCCAAGGGGGCTGTTGAGATTTAGAAAGAATTTGGTAAAGTATCCTGAAATTAGATTCGACATAAAATTTAGAAAACTAAAAAATAGAAGCCATTTGTACCTCAAGGAGAATAGGCCAACACTCTGATTTCAGAGGGCATTCTGCAATGATAGAAGAAGCAAAATAACATAAAGTATTTCCCAACTATCTCTAAAAACACCACCAACCCCAGCTGCAGTGTTAGACCGGCTACCATCAACATTGATTTTGACCCAGCCAGCATCAGGAGGTTGCTTGAAATCTAGAAGCCTCTTGGTAGCAGAAGAAGCAATGCCTTGGGCTTCATCCAAAAAATTTCTGATTAATTTAAAATAGTGTGATAAAATATAAGAAACAGTAATGAAGGAGGACGAGGGAGAATTTTGGTACTTAAAACTATTTTTGGCCATCCACAGGAACCAAAAAATAATGAGAGGAAAATGCTCAAGCTTACTTTGAGCAAGAGCTGAATCTTTCCAAATCGAGAGGATGTGTTTGACCTCAAAAACCTAAGGCCAAACCACACAAAAATAAATAACAATCATACCATAAACCTCTTTAGCATAGTGACATTCATAAAATAAATGTGTGTGATAGTAGTGCTTTACTTTATATTTTTCATGCTAAATATGCTTAACTTAGATTTACTTACTGCTACACACACCTGTTTATACTTTCTATATCTATATTATTTTCATACTTAGAGTCAGATGATAGATATTTAATCTATAAATTTTTCTCTCTTTGTACTTATTTTGCAGTATCATGTTTTAAACTATTTAAAAATTCAAGTTTGGTGGAGGAAGAAAAACTTTCAAAAATTATAAATTTAATTGTCCTCAAATAAACAATATTTAAAAATTATTTTAATACAACAAGTGGTATGTGGAGTTATTTTTAGAAAACTATATTTTTTATTATGTGAATAATATAGTAAACTTAAGTAAAAAATCTTAGTAATAAAGGGTAATTCTAGAGTTAAGATATTTAGTATGAAAATTTAGGAATATACTTAAACTATTCATAGTAGAAAAAAATTATATTTTTGAAACATTGAGGATCTTAGATTTACAATTTAAAAAGAAATTTGAGACTCAATGAAAAATCATTTTATACTAATACACTTATCAAGTTAATAAATGTGGGAAATTTTTAACTTTAGGAAGATGATAGTAAAGTTCAAAATCATTAAAGGCTATCCAAAATTAGTAATCCTAATATGAAAATGAAAAGAAAAGAATGGAATGAAAATGATCCTGAAAGAAAAAGAAAAGAATCAAAAGAAAAAAAAAAGAAAAATATGTGAGGAGAAGCTTGAGGAGATGTCTAATAAAAAATTTGCTTCACTTAAATTATCCTAATGGAAGAAACTTACTTACACTTCTAATCTTATTTTTAATTTTAATTGTATTAGTTAAATCTTTACTAGTAGAGTTCTCATATAATTCAATCTTTTAAATTTTTCTAAGATTCCCAAGTCTGACAAATTACAATTATTTTTTAAATGAATCAAAAATCTGAATTCCTAAATAAATACTAGATACACTTACACCTTAGTTTTATCTTGAGTTATTGAAAATTTTTCTAAACTTTCACTAATACATTTGTGGGGCAAAAATATATTAATTTTTAATGAAACCCGCAACCATAAGTTAAAATATTTTATGTTACAAAATAGATGAGTTACTTGAGGACAAGTAACGTTTAAGTTTGGGGGAATTCACACCTCTTAATATTACATACTTTTTATGTCATTTTATGCTCATTTTTAAGGATATTGTACTTTAATAAAATATATTTTGTGTGTTTCTTGTTTCAGGTATAAGAAATGGAGTTTAAAAGCAAAAGAAAAAAAATGGAGCAAAATAAGGTCAACTGAAGATAAGGAAAAAAAAATTAACCTCGCACATAGGCGTCAGGATCTGGCGCCTAGGCATCAACTAGTTATTTTTGGCTTTTAGAAGGCTAGTACCTAGGTGCCACAGTTGGGCGCCTAGACGCCAGAAACGGTTTAAACCTTTTGACATTGAATTCAAACAAATTTTGAAGAGGTGCTTGAAGTTCCTTAGCGATTTTTAGTGCTTTATTTAAAGAGACCTTTGGTTGGATGAAGGGGTTATTATTTAGAGCTTTTGGTGGATGTCTTTAGTCTTAGTGTGTTACGTGTGGGTGTGTGAGTGAGAGTCTTTTTAGTGTCATACTTTTTGTGTTTATTGGAGGAAGAAGACAACAGAGAAACTCAAATGGATTGGCATGGGGAGAAGTTTTAAGATAAGCACCTTGTATTTTTGTTTAAGTTTTGCTTTATTATGTAAACTTGAAGTTTTATATAAATCATGTTCTGTTGTTTTATTCCCATGAATTCTGAGTAGTTTTTCTTTTTTTTTCTCCTTGCAATAAGAAGTAATCATGTATACGATTAGAAATGTTTAAGATTTCTCTTATTATATACTTTTGATGATTCATTACTTTGTTCTTCATTTACATCTTCAATCAGACCAATTGAAATGTTTAAATTCTTTATTAGTCCATAATGAATCGGGAGGGCTATGTATTCCTCAATTATTAAGAATTACATTAGTTCCATGGATTAGAAGTTAATCCATGGGTTGGTAGAAATAGATAGGGTGATAAGTTTTGATGGACATAAAATTAGTGATTCTGGGGTAATAGGCTAGAACATTAACCAATTTGATCTTCATTTGGGAACCTAAGGCCTAGTTTGTCCTATAGAGAGGGCACAGTGGGTAATCTGAAAGTGACAAACTAGAACCTACCCAGCATATCCATATCAACTAAAAACTTAACTTTATGTTAGCTAATTTTCTTCATGCACTCGGAAGAGGGTAAAAAATATATATGTTTCTATTCGGCACAAAATTACATTTTAACTTTTTAACATTTGATTCCTACACTGATACTATCACTTTGCAAGAGGAAAGAACTTTTACATAATTTGAACATTTCTTTATAAAATTAGTTTAGAATCTCTGCATTTACCTTTAGCTTTGAAATAGAACTTGTAGAAAGTTTGTAACTTTCTTTTTACACCTGAACTTGCTATCATATTTCCTAAAATAGTGTTTAGACTTTAAGTAGAGTTTACTAAGTTGATAGAAAGTAGTTTCTTAGTCCATTCACTTTCACTGTGGGATCGATACAGGGGTTTTAAAAAAAAATCTTACATTACTTGAAACGATCTGTATACTTATGTAATATCCATAATATGTAAACTGTTAATTAAACTCTTAATCAAATAACATATTTATTATACACACTAGCCGCTAAAAATATATTCGGTCAAGTTTTTTTTTATCTTTTGCAAACTAAAAATATGTGTAGTTGTGGGTCAAGACAGTATGAATCTATGCATATATAATTATATAATCAATTATTTTTACTGAGCTAGGCCCAATGATTTATTCTATTCCAAAGTTTTTTTCACATAAAAAAATTCTGATCTCCTTCAATCACTTCTTTCTTTAATCTCTGTATATGCTAACATTATTCTACTAATATAATATTTTACCTCCATAAATTTTCCTGCACAATATGTATGTATATATATANAGTGAGGATCAAATTTGATTCCATGAAGGAGAATTCTGTTCATGGAATTAAGTGAAAATAAATAGAAAAATATATATTATTTGGTGTAGAATTGGAGATTTTATGGTGACAGACTAAAATCCCTAATTCGGTCTTAGTGTTTAAAAACTAAAGCGAGAGTTAGTCTTCAGATGAAGGGAAGTGGGAGCTTTGGAGTGTGAGCCAGTATCCTCCAAACCTAGCCATGGATTTAGGGACTAAACCTGGGATTAGCCAATGATTTTTTATAAAAATGTATCAGAGTAGAGAATTAAAACTGCTCCTATTAGACATAATACAAATTAAACCATTTATCCCATCTCATTTTACCAAAATTTTATTGTAGTGGAAAAGATGCTTTTTCACATAAAAAATCTTCATCACATAAACATAGTTTAATAGTTTAGTAGTTACTGTTTAAACTTTGCATNTTCGCGCGAATTCTAGGCCTGCTTTGAATTCTGTAACTTCGAAATTCTTTTTGAGCAATTCCATAAATTTAATTGTCGGCTTTAAGATTATTTCGATACAGCACAAAATCTCAAAATTTTTTTGGGGAGCCGTGATGCTTTTTTGGTCGATAGTGACGAATCCCTTCCCCTTTCTTTAAACCACGCCACTGATCTTCTTCAGTTTTCCCGGCTCTAAAAAGGAGTGGAAGAAAACGGCACAAGGCCCACAGGCCACTATTGTTTCTCTGTTTTTTTGTGGTTCTGAAAAGGAGTGGTAGAGAGGGGAATACGCCATGGCGAAGTTTCTCCTCCTTCTCCTTCTCCTTCTCTTCCTTCTTGCATGGGCGATTAGCGGATCTCTCGCCGGCGGCGTTGGTCTCGTCAACGTCACCCGTCTCGAGATGTTCGTCGACGAGCTGCCGGGTATGCCTCGACTCCAGGGCTACCGCATTCACAACGGTTTGCTCGAGCCTGGTAACCTCACCATAGGAATGTACAAGAAAACGTGGGTCAGTACTTCCCACCCTCCCACTTCTGAATCCTTTTATTTTTGTTTACTCCCATTGCTTTCATGCTTCATCGGCGCAATGGCTACCAGGAGAGTTGGATTTATCAATTTATAACTTGCCAAAAAAAAAATGGTGTTTTTCAGTGGGAAAAGAATTTAAATTCTAAATTCATCTAAATAAAAAAAGGAGAAATTAAAGCTGTAATTTACTAAATATAATTATCCTTCCTCTGAGTTATTTTGTTTTTGGCTTAAATCTGGATATATTAAATCTGATTTTTAGGCGAATTTAATGAATTTAGATTAGCAAAAAAGTTATGAGAGTGGATTTATATCGAACACGGTAAACAAATTTAATGAATTTAATCATAAATTAAACCAAACACTATCCTGAATTTATAAAATTTGGATTTGATAAATCTAGATTTAGGGTCCGTTTGGGGCAGCTTGTGCGTTTCAGGATAAACTGTTTATCCTTAAACATGGCCCGCGGGCCGGCCGCAGGGGCCGACCGCGACCTGCGTTTAGTATAAAAACTCAAACGCAGTTTCGGATAAGCTGGCGAAACGCGTTTGAGTTTATTAACTACCCAAACGGACCCTTAATAGATGTTATAAACTACCCAAACGGCCCCCGCACTTATAAACTACCCAAACGGACCCTTAATAGATCTTAATTTAACGTAAGTCATATAGGCGTTAAATAATCCCTCCCTTAAAATGAAGAAAAAAATTATATCCTCAAAATTCATTAGTTTATTAAATTCCATTGCTGATCACTTGATTGAATATAGTTAAAAATTCTTTTAAATTTTTAATATGATAACTAACTTCGAAAATAAGATTTTTTATTTATTTTTTATTTGATATAAATGAATATAAAACTCGGATTTTCTTTATATAATTTTTCTTCAAACATTAACTATATTTGTTAAGGGCTGCTCGTGTAGTTATTTGTTCACTCTTAAGATATTTGGACTGCTCCGTACCGCATTCATTTTATTATTCATATTTATTTAATTATTTCTTAACTCTCAGAAAAGAAAAATTGTAGATATGGTAAGATTGCGAGAGATTGTGTGTGTGTGTGTATGTATATATATATATATATATATATATAT
>JXCR01141990.1:13249-33738 GCA_002079205.1 Phalaenopsis hybrid cultivar
TATATATATATATATATATATGAATTCTTGGCCTGCTTTGAAGTTTGGAACGTCCAAGTTCTTTTTGTCCAATTTGAGAGTTTTTTTTTAATTGTCGCTTATGTATAAAAGATGAGAAACGGAAAAAGAAGGGGCTAGGGTTGGCAGGGACTGACTCTCACATTTCATGAATATTCTCTTTCCCTCCTTGAGTCCTCTCTTTCTTTAGTAAGCTTGAGGCATCTTTGTGAAAGCACGAATCTTCGGCTTATCGGAGATCACAATTATACATGATTTTCCAAGGTCTCCATCAGGGCTTTTCATCCATCTCTCTTTTTGTCTTACTTCTCGTTATTCGTCAATTTCATAATCATACGGGGTCTTCTACCGAATTATATGTATTCAAGAATTATACTGGATCCTACATCCCAAATGGATTCAACATCCAGAAAGGTGCAATGAGTGTGGATATCATACACTAATCTTGCAAACAAGCCACTCATTATCATGTAGAGGACACTACTTGAGAATGATGGACATTACCATAAAATATATCCATCAATAGACAGAGGAGATGAGGGATCTCATCAGAAAAGAGATTCATGAGTTACATGAAGCGTGAGCAAGGACTCACACTAGATCTTCAAGGTCGTAACTCGCGAATGGCCTCTGGCAAGGACGAAAGTTGTGGTACATCTGAATTTACTAGGATGGCTAGCAGCACCCCAACAAGAAGTGTCATCACTGGGAGTACTACAACAAGGAGTGCTACCGTATAAAGCACCACAACAAAGATTACCACCGCCAGAAGTACCACAATAAGTACTACTGCAGGAAGTATTGTAACAAGGAGTACAACCACAATGTCAGAGCAAGGAATGCCATAGCAAGGAGCACCAAGGCTACAGATGTTGAGGTCAACGCAACTAAGGGGAAAGCCACACACTCGAGACCTATCAAGAGGAAGAGTCAGAAGGGCTCCCAATCCAATCTTCAAGCAAGCAAGGACATAGCATTTACGACTTGGATCATTTAGATGAGGAAGAGTCCAGAGCATATCCTTTGGAAGAACAGAGAAGGGAAATTAAAAGATTTTCTCTAGAACAACACTCTAAGGAAACCAGAGAAACACCAAAAAAGATGTGAAAACATTTTACAGATTACTATGAAGAAGAAGAGCGAAAACGAAGAGAGTGTATAAAATCTCAGATGACCCCCTTTCTAAGGGAAATATCAGAGCTCAATGTGCCAATATGTTTAATATTTCAGCCCTGGTATTCTACAAAGAGAAATCAGATCTTGCTGACCATTTGACTTCTTTCGTTTCAACCGTCTTCCTACTCAGGATAAACGATGTGCTGAAGTATAGCCTCTTATCTATGATCCTGAAGGAACTAACATTGTGCTAGTTCAACCATTTACCTACGGGTATAATCACCTCCTTTCACTAGTTCAAATAGATGTTTGTTACCTAGTTCATGAGTGCGCAAAAACCGTCCCTCACAACCACTCATGAGTGTACACCAAGATCCCACTAAGAGCCTCAGGAATTTCATCATGTGTTTTGAATGAGAAATGCTGGAGGTACATGATCTGGAACCCGTTGTTGCTCATGTCGCCCTGATCAAGGGATTACGTGAAGGTCCATTTAGATATGATATTGGCCTCAAGAAGCCATAAATGTTGGCACTACTCTTAAAACTCTTGAACAACCATATTTATGTAGAGGAATCACAACTGCTTAATGAACCTCCATGAGTCCAAATGACTGAAGAGGTATTTTGTGGCCAGACTTACCATGATCAGAGAGATCAAAAGACTCTTTTAATAAAAGGAAGACCCTAAGCACATGTGCGAACACAGAAACATAGAGATGAAATTGATTGTCAAAAAAACCTAAAGTAAATCTAGAAGCACTCTGCAACATATCAAATTTTGATTAATGTTATCTTTGCCTACTAGAAAGATAGAAATGTTGATGTTTACATGATCGCCTTCTTAGTGAAAAGTAAAACACTGCTGGAACATATACTTAATCTTAAAGGAACCTTCTCTACAGTGCAAAGAGTTAATCTCAAACTCAAACCTCTAAACTGTACGTTCATAGCTACTTCTAGAAAGTTTCTCAAATATTTGCTCACTCCTGAGGGTATAAAATTGAACTTGGAAAAGTTATAGTTTATTCTGTGAATGCCTCCCTTAGGGAACTTGAAAGAGATGCAAATATTTACCGGACAAATAGTAGATCTCCACCGATTCATCTTGAAATTAGGAGACTACTGCTCCCCATCCTACAAGAACATCAGAAATGCTAGCCAATTTTGCGTGACTGGGGAATGAGAGCAAGCCTTTTGCACAACTTAATAAGTTACTATCAACATTGCCTCTATTGTTCAATCTCATACCCAATGAGGGATTATACATTTACTCGGGGATTATCATAGATGTTATCAGCCCACTGCTTATCAAAGATTAGAATAAAAAATAATTCTCAATTTATTACATTATGAAAGTGCTGCAAGGAACCGAGCAGATATATATGATCATAAAAATTTTAGTCGTAGTAGTCATTATCTCAGGAAGAAATCCACTCCCATACTTCCAAGCTCATACTATCCATGTGATAACCGATCACCCACTAAAATCTGTATTGTTCAAGTCTAAGCACTCAAGCAGATTGTTGAAATGGGTAGTAAAGCTCAGTGAGTTTGAAAATATGTACGCGCCTATAACAACCATCAAGAATCAGTTCGTTGCTGGATTTCTAGCCGATTTTTCTAAAACTTAACAGAGGAATGAGTTAGCTGAGAGGTAGATCAAAATTGGATACTTTACATAGAGGGGATTACAAAAACATCACAAAAAGAAGTAGGCATGGTTCTATTACGCTGGCTACTACCCTAAGTTCAACAGTCCTATGGGGACTCTTCCTTAAATCCTCACATGTTGGTCTCAACCTTCCAAATGTTGGATGTTCATGACCATCTATGTAAGGTTTCAAAGAGGTCAAGGAGGTGGTTTGAATTTCTATGTAGGTGGGTTCCTTCTCTAGTCTTCTAGGATAGTCAAAAGTCAAGTCCTATGGCTATATCCCAAGTACTAAAGGGAAAAGAAGTCCTCACCAAAAATGAGGTAAAAATATTTGGAATAGTCATTTAAAAAATAGTAGAAAGGGTGACCTGCTAGTCTATCCAACATATGGGCTAGAAAAGGTAGGAAAAAATGGTTTTTCCTAGTGTCCACACTTAACTCCTATAATGAATACAAATTCTCCATTCAATGATAATCCTAGAGGAATCAACTCATTCCTATCATTCTCTATTATTATGACTTCTCTTACTCAATGTTATTTAAGATGTGGTAGACTATCCTTATATCTGAGCACTTTAAGATTTCCTTCTTTACTACCCCCTTCATCACAGGGTTCAGTCTCCTCTGGGATCTCTTCTAGGTCCATGTCCCTCTTCCATAAAAATCTTATGGACACACATGGATGTGCTTATGCCTTTTATGTCAACCATGGTCCTCACAAAGCCTTATCTAAATGTCCTAAGCACCCTTGTCAACTTCTCTTACTCCTCACTCAAATCTTTTCATCATACGAAAAGATGAAGATTCTCTTAAATTTGCATACTTTAGACGACTTATCAAGGCTTTGAATTCCAATTTTGGGGCTGATTCTATAGATCAAACTAGGGGTTTGACATTTGTAGTGGTGTCTAACATCTCAAATGTTTCCCTATAGGCTCCAACATTTCCCTCTATCGGTAGCACAGATTCTTTCTTGGATGTCTCACTCTCATCCTCAATAAATGATCTACATGGTCTTCTTCTAAAGTCTTAACAAATTGGTTGGATTTAACTCTGTCAACTACATCAATCCTATGGAAATAATAAATTCTTGATTCTTTGGGAAATCTCATTACCTCTAGAATATTAAAATTGACCTCCTAATTATTAACTCTCATGGTCAATTTCTCTTGTTGAACATCAATCATTGCCCTACTATTGCTAAAAAGGGTCAGCCAACTATCATGATTATCTCCTTTTCCTCATCCATATATAATACCACAAAATCTGCAGGGAATGTGAATTCATCTGCTTTCACTAACACATCTTTAAATTCTAATTAGGTGGGGTAATGATTGGTCAGCTAACTATAGGGCTAGATTTGTCACCAGGGATTTTACTAACTCAATTCACTTGAAAATGGACAATGGCATCAGATTTATACTTTTAAGTCACAAAAGTCCCTCATCATAAATTTATCTTTGATGGCATATGGGATGGTGAAAGTCCCTATGTCCTTCATTTTCTAGGGCAACTTCCTTTGCAGAATGGCACTACACTCCTCAATCCGGATATTGTCTCTAAATCTTCTAATATTCTTTTCTTGGTTAAAATATCCTTCCTAAATTTTACATAACTAGGCATTCATTCTAGAACTTCAGTAAATGGGATGTTTATGGTCAACTATTTGAACACTTCTACAAACCTAAAAAATTTTTTGTTCCAAATTTTGTTTTTGCAGGCTCTAGAAAAAATTGGTGAGAGTCTTTCAGGATCAATCCTTGAGGTTGAAACATGTCTTCCTAAGTCCTCTACTTAGGTCTCACTCTCATGTCCTATTGCAGGGTCCAAGTCAATGGTGTCCTTCTCCTTCCTAGTGGTGGCTTCTAAATTCTTCCCATACCTTAACTCCTCTACTTGCTCTTGCTTAGTCAATTTTTCCCTCGGATTTACTTCAGTATTACTTTGGAGCCCTCCTAGGGTCTATTGTTCATGAAATTTACTAACTTCCAATTCCTTATATTATTAATGACTACAAATTTGGTCTATATTTGGTTCTCATTTATATTATTAGCTCCTCAAAGGATAAACTTTTTTGCATAAATTTGCACCTGGCTTGATATTCTGGTGGGCATGATTGCTTCTAGTGGTTGTTTGCTTTGTTGATCCAGTTATCTATAGGTTTGGACTAAGGGTTCCCCCACTATTGTTTTCCTTCTAGTTGGCTATTACTGCTCCATTAAAATTTTGTATTGTTTTCCAGCCGAAATTATAGGTGTTGTAATAAGGGTCATTGGCTTTGTTTCATATGGCTTTAATAGCCACTAAAGTTGTCATATTAAGACCTACCACTGTTCTATATATCATCCCTTCACTTTTTGGGGACCCCTGCATGAAATTCATCTCAAGATTGTCTTGCTTCCCAGAAATGGCAACTAATTAAGTGACCAGGATAGCTAGAACATTGTGAAAGGTTTGGATAATTAGCCAATCGAGTAGGGCATGATGTGAACACCTCTTAAGTAGTTCCTTAAATATCTCTCAAGCTTCATAGATTGACTCTCTATCTATATGGGTGAACAAAGTGATATCATTCCTATAATTAAAAGTCTTAAATGGAGGGAAGCATTTTGCGATAAATGTTTTGGCAAGGCAAACTAATTGGTTATAGATCATGGATACATTAGCTTTACCTCTTAAAGAGAATGAGAGCAGCCTAAGTCTTATGTCATCATGGAAGACACCGTTATATCAAAAAAGTTGCACAAAATTTAAGAAATTTCGTAAAGTGAATATTTGGGTCCTAATATGGTAGTCCTCCAAACAGGCCAATTTTGCACCATTTGGTAATGACTAGTCTTGGCTTAAAGGTGTTGGCCTCCACTATTGGGTAGTTCATACTTATGTGAATTTCCTCAAAATATGGGTTAGCATAATCTCTAAGTGGTTTCATGGTATGATCATGAGGGCTAGCCATTTTTATGAGTATGTCAAACAATGAATGTACTCTCCTAAGGCAACTAAAGGTTCAATTAATCTCAGGGTCAACATGGGCTTGGTCGGTTTCGTTAATCCTGTGCATGCACTAAGGCAAGTGAATAACATATTCTAAAAGAAGACTCAACAGACTCCAAACAGTACTACACTCAATCCTAATGGTCCACACAAGCCCGTCAACTTTCAAAACATGCACAGCAGGCATCACACGCAAAAGTATCTTATTTATAACATGTAGTTAAATAATCTAAAACTTTTATATCTATATCTAAATTGTCTTTTGTTTTTAAGATTTTTGTTGTAGTGTTTCCTTTTAACCTACCATGCTTCTCAACGTAACTCGCGTGTTTATTTGTATAAATTACTGAAGTATTTTTACTTATTATTAAAAAGTTATTATTTATATTCATCTATCCTTTTTCATTTAAAATAAAATTAAGTCCTAAGATAAACTCTTTATTTTTAGCTTCATGAACTAAAATAAGTGGTAAGTTATATTTATCTGTGAGTTCATATGTTTCGAAAAAAAGAAAAAAATCAAATTTAACTATTTTTTAATCATTGATTAAAGTTTAAAGTATCATTTCCTATGAGATATGTAGTAATATTAGTTGAGTGATATTTGGTAAATATTTTTGGCAAATAATTTTTTGTTATTACTGAAGTTGTGTTTCCACTATCTATGAGTGATGGTACCATTATTTGGCTACCATCTTCTAAAATTATATTTGTATTTACCATTAGTAAAGATATAGAATAATTTTGATAATTTTTAGATAACATTGTTTCGGTAGTTGTAATTTTATTATTATTAAAATCTACTTTATTTATTTCTTCAATATCCTCTGGATTAGAATTTATATTTTGTTGAGAAGATTTTTCACTTTCTGATGTTGTAATTATCTTTTTCTTTTTTACAGCTATTTTTATTTTCTTAACATTGAATATAATTTTTTTTTATCTTTTTTATATGTTTGTATTAGCTCATTTTGAATTTTTTCTTGATTTTTACATTGTTCTTCTAATTTTTCTATCCTAAAGAGAATTTTCTCATTACTTAGTTGAATTTTTTCTATTTCAAAATTTAATTTTTGTAATATTGAAGATCTGTCTAAGTAATCTTTTTCTTTAGGTTTTATAAATTTTCTATGATCTAGATTATGTTTTTTCTTTAAACATAAATGCCATAATTCTATGAGACATAGTTGACAACGATACCTATGATTTTTATCTGGAAAATAATTACAATAAATACATTCTTTAGTCATGCTACCTTTCCCTAATTCAAAAAGATGAACACAATTTTCCATTTTATCTATCTATGTTTAAATTTCCATTGTTTAAATTCCATCTATCTAAATTCCACTTATCTACTGCTCGAATTAATCCTTCCATATTATATTGTGATGATATGGATTCTACTTCACTTTCTTCATCAGCTATACTATAAATTATATCATTAGATTCGTTAGAAGAAATACTAACTACATCTTCTTTTAATCCTTCTATTAATAACATTCTTGCTCAATTATGATTTTTATTTGTTACATCTGTTGGCCAAATGTTTTGGGGAACCGCAAATGTAACGATGACACCTTTTATTATTATTTGGTTTTTTGACATTATTATTTTTTTAAGGTATTCTACTACTATATTTTCTAAGAATTTTTATTTTTTTATATGTTTTTTTTTTTGAAAAATTTTGTGGTGTATAAATATTTCTACAGAGCTTATACGACTGTATTTTAACTTGTTTTTGAACCTTATATTCCCTAAACATTTCTTATAAGATATTAAATGTAAATACAATTCTTGATCCTATCTCAATTCCTCTAATATTTTTTAGATTTGTATATTCTCTGGTTCTTTTTCATAAATTTCTTTTCCTAGCTCGCTGGGCAATTTTATTAAGAATCTATTTGATATTTGATCATCAAAATACTTTCTGGCTCTACTAGCATATGCTACGTATAACGTGCAAAACTTATCAATTTGAGATCAATCAGATAGACTTAATTGTTCTAGATTTCTATACGCTTGATCTTGAATATTAGTATTTTGTCTACTTAGATCAAATCCTAATAAGTGTTCTAATGAATTTTGTAAAATTGTATAGATTATCACCTAATTCTTAGTTGTTCAATTTCACCTGCTCTTTTTAACTTTGGCTTCGTTAAATATGTTAGCGGTTGTTTCTCCTAACAAGGTTTCCAAGATTCAAACATATCTCTTACACCACCTTTATCACTATTTGCCCAAGCTCTTACTACATCAAATTCCCATGTGGATATAACAGACTCCCATATTTGAGGATTATTTAAATTTATTGTTAGAATAGTTACATTTCTATGGGCTGGTATTAAATTAATTCTTTCTATAGGTTCAATACTTCCTTTAAAATTATAATTATTATCTTCATAAAATCTTTTCTAGAGGTTCCCTGTCTATATGGTCTTCCAGGGGCACCTTCTTCTCCTAAAGGGGGAACTGGAGCAAACTTAGGCCTTTTACCTCTATCTTGATTAAAAGGTCCTGCTACTACTTCGCCTAGATCCATTGGTTGTTGGTTTACTTTTATTTTATAACAAGAATCAATTTTTCTCTAGTTAAAATTATCATTAAATTTATTTTCATATGCTAAATCAAAATTATATCTTTTTTGTAATTTTGAATATGGTGTTTTCATACTAAATACATAATCTTGTAATTTTTCGTAAGATTTTACTTGGTTGAAATCTATGTCTTCCATTAAGCTCTTCCGTTTTCTAATTTTGATTGTATGGACTCTAAGTCATCATTTGATTCGTGCTTATTTTTCCTACCTTCTTGATGTTCATATGATGTGCTTCAGTAGGTAGCAAAATTGTTTCATTCTAAAAAAGTATTTAAATTCCATTCAATTCCAACATATATTTCTGAACTAAATTTCTTTCCTGCTATGGCTTGTACTCCTTGACTTGCTAACATTTGTTCCAACAATTTATTATTTAATTTATATTTAACATTTGAATGTTCTTGAATTTTTCCTATAAATTTTGTGGTCATCCTAATATTTAATGATACATTTATCATATTATATTCTTTAGTTTTAATTCCTATTTTTAAGGTGTTCTACACACTCCTTTGTTTCCATATGAAATCCGGAACGAAATAAATTATAACTCCATTATCATTCATATCTACTTCAAAAGATCCTATAATTGATTTAGATAAATCACTCGACCTATTGTCAAATAATATTATTAAGGTTTTTGTTCTTAAATTTTCTTATGTAAACCTTTTATTCAAATCATAATTAATCCTATATGAATTTAAGACATTTTTTGTTGTCTTATTTGTTCCCAATCATCTCTATTAAATACTGGTAAACTTATTTGTTCTAAATCTAAAACACAACTTACCTTTTGTTCTGAAAATGTTTGGATTATAGATGATTTTGATAATATATGATTTTCATACATTTTCTTTTTAACCTTAATTAAATTTATTTTTCCATTATTAAATTTATATAACTGAGATTCTATATCTATTATTTCTGAAATTTTTTTATAAAGTTTGTTATAATTTTTCTTAAATAAAGTTAGAGGGCCTTGTCTACTTACCATACTTTGTAGCTTATTGGTTTATAGGGAACAATTTCTTTTCTTGAAATTACTTTCTCTAAAAGATTTTTTAAATCTGTTTGAGTGACTATTCCTAAGCTTCTTTCTTCAATATTCTTTAATTTATTTTCTATATTGATAATTTTTTCATATAACCTTATTAATATAATTGTTTGAAATTTTAATATCTTTGGATAAATTTTATCACTTCCTTGAACTCCGATATAATTTTTTAATTCTATCCCTCATGATATTTTTTGGCTTCTTCTAAAGTATTTTTATATATTTCAAATTCTTCAAATTTACTCATGTCAAAATAATTTTTTTTTTATTTCTAGAGGTAAAATTTCTATCTTTATAATATTTTCTTTTATTTTCTCTAATAGATCTTTCACTTTTTTGGGTTCTATTAACATTTTATTAATAATCACATCTAATTTATTTTTTATCTTCTATTATTTCATAAATAGTAATAATCTTTTCTAATATATCATTGTTTGGATTTTTAACATAATCTAAATTATCTCTTAATATTAATATTATTATTTCAAATAAAACTTCTGTAGACTTTTCTAAAATCCTATAAACTTTTTCATTATGAAATTTCAAAGATTCTGCTAAAGAAATTTGAAGGTCTATAATGCTATTCATAATTTTGTTTCCATTATATAATTCATGTTTGAATTCTTTTGAAAAATTGCATATAAATTTGTGTTGATTTATTGCTATGAAATTTTTATTTTTATTTCCTAATTCTAAACCTAACTAGTCTATTTTATGTATATTTTCCATATCTTTATATCTTAATCTTTTTTAATTTTTTCTTCTTTCATTAAAGCTTCAAGTTCTATTTTAAATAGTTTTCTTTTTAATCTTTTTTAATCTCTTAATTGTTGATTATATGAAGTAATGAAAGATTCATAAAACATTACAATTTTAACACTATCTTTTTCTACCTTAGGCTCTGATACCATTTCGGGTAGATGCGGGTTTCCGTTTAGTGAGATCAACCCGTTAAAAGGCTCGTTTTAACTCAAGTTATTTGATCTATTAATGTTGGTCATTTTAAAATTCAAATTTTTACCTTACAAATATTTATCATAAAAATATGGTCATTCTATTGCTTTTTCACTTAAACTTTTAACTTTTTTTTATTTTCTCTTCTTTACTTAAATTACTGTTTGAAACTTCTGCTAATTTATTAATAAAGTTTTCAAAATAATATCTTCCTATAATCTTTGTTCCTTCTTTACTACATATAATAAAATATAACATTGTTATAATTTTATTATTCATATCTTTAATAGTTAGCAATACTTTTACTCTTAAAAAAGTTCCTTTTTTTAATTATCATGAATATGATAACCACAATGTAAATAAATAGGTAGATTTCATTCATTTCTAAATGGTTCGCGTAGGTCATCTATTTTTTGTAAAAGAATAATTCTAATTTTTGTGTCATTTCTTTAAATCGTTTGTGTGGGCACTCATACAATACGTCTCTAAGTCTTTCAAATATATTTTCTATAGTTTTATTTAAATCTTCTCTTAATATTTCTAAAATATAAATTCTACCTGTAATTTCTATTAACTCTTTAATAAAATTAGATTCTATTGGTTTTATATCTATCTGTTTTCTTATAACTTTTTAAGTAAACTTAATGTTATTTTAAAATTCAAAAGCTAAATTACTATATAAAAATGTTTTTCAATTTATAAATTTATTATAAATCCATGGCCATTTTTCTTCTAAAGCTAAAATATTTTCAGTTATTTTTGCTGCTAATAATATTTTTTTCAAATTCATTTTTAGTTATATCTTTAAGTTCATCTAGCTCTTCTAAAAAAGTTTTAAAATAAAAATCTCCTATAAATTCTATAGCTTGTTGACTTCCTAAATATTCAATATTTTTTTCCATTTAAATTATTATATTTCTTTTTTATTTTTTCTTATAAATTTATATGTTCTTCCTTGTATATGGAGTTTGTTTGAAGGATTCTATATGAAGATCATCTCAAATATAGACATATAATCTTTTTTCGACTCCATTTATTCCATTTGGTGCATAGAACAATATACACTGACAGGCCGAATCATACTTTAAGATGATAAAAAAGAAGCATGCCCTTAACGCCACACATGCTTGACGGGTTTTATAGCATAACATTATCAGCTTAAAATACACCAGGACTTCAGTCATAGAGGTTGTTAGCTATTACCAATTATGAAATAAACTTTATCTGTACTCGGAGAATAGAGGTCTATATTTGATAATTAAATATTAAGAAATTTCTCAGACATCTCCCCTACGGGGAGGAACTAAAAGCTACTCACAAATAGACATAATAAACTTCAAACATTCTTTAATAGAAAATACTTACAGATAAATATTACAAGACTTCAAACTTCTGACTCTCAGACTCTCAAACACTTAAATGTTATGAGGCTTTAGTGGTTGCTCGATGCCTCTTCACTACGCTTATGCTCTATTTATAAGTGAAAAAAGATAACAAGAATGGGACAAACATATTCTCCACTCATAGAAAGAACACACTAAATAGAGAGTGGGACCCTCCATTATTCTCCATTCTTAAAAAGTAAAACAAACTCTACAGAAAGATTTAAACACACAGAATAATAGTGGGACACGTGGGACCCGCCACATTCTTCACTTTGAAAAAGTAAAATAAATTGATGTTAAATTGTAACCGTCTTCTGAAAAGAAGATTCTCCACTGAGCAATTGGATGCTCCACTGAGTAAAGCATAATGATATCATTTTACCTTCTTTTGAAAAAGCCTTGAGAGATAATTATTACGGCTCCATAGAATTTTCTATATTTTGAATTATTATATCATCTAGAGATTCTATCCATGTATTATTTGCATCGTCTGATATTTGTATAGGACTTTGAACTGAAGTATTATAATTTTTTTAGAGAGCTAAAGTAGGATAATGATCTCCACCATGAAAAACTTCAATTTCAAATATATTTTTGCATTGCTCAATATAATTAGCGTCATCTGCATATATCTTGAATTTGAAAAATTTTCCCTTGACTCTTTTTTCATGAACAAATATGATGATAAAATCATCCAGAAATGCCGGCATCATGAACAGAGAAGGCTTTGAGATGACATTATTCCATCGAGAAATTAAATAATTTCTAAAATTGTGCAAGCATTCTTTGATATTTTCATCAATGATTCTTCTAGCATGAGGTTCTTGAGGCTGGATAAAATTTTTGAATCTTCCTCCAGTATGAATTTTGATGATATGATTGGCCCCTTGGGTCAAGCCCTCATAAGTAGGTGGTANTGAACCTGGACCAAATTTATGTAAAAGAATGTGCAAAACCACATTATCACACGAGTTGTTATGGTTTAAACTTAGATATAAATATATATATTTATTTTATTATTATATAAATATTATATATAATATATTATTATATAAATAATTATATATATATATATATCAAGCTAAAAAGAGCTGAACACGAGCGAACAAAGAGTTGTTCGTGTTCAGCTCGTTTATAATTCGAGCTTAAAATTTGTTCGTGTTCTGCTCGTTTACATAACGAACGAGTCAAACACGAGTTACTTAATGAGCTGAACATAAGTTATTCACGAACAACAAACTTCTTTGACAACCTTAATCACAGAGAACATTACAGAGTTATTTGAGATTGAAACCAAGCTTTGATAACCTTCCCCAAGGAGAGCTAAGTGTCACCCAATATTTCAACACCTTGATAAAGTATTGGCTACAATTGAATATGTTTGAGACACGTGTGGAAATCCTCACATGATGTTGTGATGTTAAAATTCATCATCGAGAAGAAGAGAATTATCAAATTCCTGGTAGGNTTAACTGACGAGTCAAACACGAGTTACTTAATGAGCAGAACATAAGTTATTTGCGAACAACGAACTTCTTTGACAACCTTAATCACAGAGAACATTACAGAGTTGTTTGAGATTGAAACCAAGCTTTGATAACCTTCCTCAAGGAGAGCTAAGTGCCACCCAATATTTCAACACCTTGATAAAGTATTGGCTACAATTGAATATGTTTGAGACATGTGTAGAAATCCTCACATGATGTTGTGATGTTAAAATTCATCATCGAGAAGAAGAGAATTATCAAATTCTTGGTAGGACCAACTCTGAAATTGAATGAAGTGAGGAGAATTATGGGAACAAAGTCTCTTCCATCTACCCATGAAGCCTTTGTTGAAGTTAGAAGAAAAGAGAGTATAAGGAAACTAATGTTGACTGGAAATGGGGGTTCACCAAATGCAATACTCACATGTAGGACGATTCGTTTTGAGCTTTGAGTCATAGTGATAATTATGGGTTTGAACATCTCAAAGATAAATGTTATAAACTTCATAGAAAACTTGCATATTGAAAACCTGGACAAGGAAAGAATAATTAAGAGAAAAAGCTAATGCTACTACCACATCCGAAGGGGTGGTTGAACCATTCAACATGGAACAACTTGAATTATTGAAAAATTTCCTTAGAAGTAATTTATGGTGGCGCATGAACCTCTCGGCACATCTAAGTAATATATCTTTCTCCCATCTTGCAGTAATGAAAATTTTAGAACCTGGATCATAGATTCAGAAGCCTCTTATATATGACCGCAAAAATTAATGCTCTTGTCAACTATCAAGAGGGTTTTACATCTAGATCGATAAGACTTGTGGGCGAATAATGCTTAAACATTGATGGGAAAAGAGATGTGGAGCTCTCTCAGGATATTACTTTCCTCTAGTTTATATTATTCGACAACTAGACAATAAATTGATTTCAATCAGTAAGCTTACCATAATATGAAATATATAACTAAATTTTTTGCACTTTTGTGAATTTCAGGTGGTAGAGTCACCGCTTAAGGAAAGTCACTTTAAACATAAAAATGATATCACCACCATATTTACCTCAACTTTCTGAGTTTATAGAGTTATGTTTGTCAAAAAATAAGTCATGTCATTGCATTGTTGCCTAGGTTATCCTAATTTCAACTATGTTGCTAAGTTGTATCCTCATTTGTTTATCAACAAAAAATGCTAACTTTTATCAATGTACGATTTGTCAAATTGTCAAATAAGTTAGAAATAGTAATCACATGACCAATATATACCTCACTCCATTTTTTCATTATTCACGGTGATATTTAGAGACCTTCAAAGAAGAAAATCCTAAGTGGGGCGAAATGGTTTCTCATTTATTGATGATTATAATAGAACAACTTGGGTATTCCTAATGAAGAAGAAATCTAAAACAACCCAAATCATACAAATCTTTCATAACATGATTCAAAATCAATTTCAATGCAAAATCCAGATTCTCAAAACTTCTAAAACAAAGATATACTTCAACCCAATCCTTAGGTCTTAACTTCCAAAAAATAGAATCATGAATGTGAGTTTATGTATTGATACCCCACAATAAAATAGGAAAGTTGAGAGAAAGAACAAACATCTACTTGAGATATATCATTTGCAAATGGGTGATCATGAGATAAGCTTTGGAGAGGGAAGATGTGTTTGGTGGAGAATCTTAAGGAGATGAGATAGATGGTTGTCGAAGTGAAGGATATTTGGGATAGCATAGGACATGGAATTATTGGAGTAGGCGTGTGAGCAAGAGTAGAGAGTATTATGAAAAGAAGTGTTGATTGTTCTGTGATGGCGGATTGAGCACGAAGTTACGCCGATAGGTATTTTTATCAACTGTTACATGTCTCGAGAAAAAAAAAATTTTGGAGGGGTTGGAACACTTGTAGCATTTGTGTATTCATGAGCACCCTATGAATATGCATTGGGTGGATCTCGGTCGTGCTAGTTTGTGAGACAATTGTGGTCTACACAAAGGGTAATAAGCACATTCAAAGACTTTAAGGTGTGCATTAGATGGAGGTGTTCATATAAGTGTCGATGTGTTGAAACTTGTTTTATAGCCTTGGCGGGCATTCAGTTTATTAAATATGTGACAGTTAAGAGTGCATCCACCCAAAATATGTAAGATAATTTAGTGCAAGTTTTGAGAATTGAGCAGGATAATTTTATTGACATGAAAGGATGCGTAAATATAAGTTACATGAATTCTAAAATGGAAAAGATAAAACACTTACATCTTCAGGATTACAATTAATCAATTCCTAATAATTACCGGGAGATAAAAGAAAATACATAAAATAGAAAAAAATTATGAAGAAAATGAATCAATACCAATAACTTCTAACATAAAGTAACAAATAACCAAAAAGAAAATAAATCAATACTAATACCTTCTAACACTCCCCTCAATTTGAAGCATAAATGACAATGATCTTCAACTTAGATTTGAAATTGTCAAACAACAACTCAGGAAGATTCTTTGAAAGAATATAGTTTGAAATTGTCAAATAACGATCGAGGAAGATCTTTTGTGAGAATACAGGCCAGTTGACAATTGGACGGGACAAATGGAACACAGATATCCCCTGAATTGAGTTTCTCCTTAATAAAGTGGAAGTCAATCTCCACATACTTGGTAAGATCATGTTGGACCGAATTATGAGCGATGTTAATGGTGGTTTTATTGTCACAAAAAAAAACTACATAGGAATAGTGATCGGCATACGTAACTCGTGAGATATGATGCGCAACCAAAGAGAGCTTCACACACCCTTAAGGACAGAGCGAAAGTCGCCTTCAGCAGTGCTACAAGCAACCACTGACAATTTTTACTTTCTAAGTGACAAGGTTCCCCCACACGAAGAAATAATAACCCGAGGTAGATTGTCAATAATGATTGGACCCAACCCAATCAACATCAATATAAACTGCAATAGAACAAGAGGTGTGACGAGAGAACAACAAACTTATACTCGGTGTGTCTTTTAAATAGTAGAGGATCCGATCGACAACAGTGAAATGATGCTTGTAGGGGTTATGCATGAACTAACTTACAATATCAATGAAGTGACAAATGTTCGTGAGCAAATGAGCAAGGTAAATGAGCTTATCCACAAGGTGTTAGTATTGTGTTTTGGTCACACGAACGACATTGAGAATTTCTACTAATTTCTCATTGGGTCCATTGGGACAGTTATCAGTTCGCAAAGAAGTAGATTAGTGTGTGACCGTACCTGTTTGCGTACCACAACAGGAGAATTAAAATCTTCATTCAGATCAGGAGTGACCTCTATAAGTTGAGCGAGCATTGTTCCGAGGACGTTGGTCGGAGCAAACTCCAAGGCCTGCAGTGAGGTAGTGGGCTCGATGGTAGCGGCATTGGGATGAGTCTCGACAGAGGGATTTGTACAACGAGTATAGACACAGAGAGGATTATGGTGATGATGGTGTGGCTGGTGGCAAATCCAGTGGGGCTGAAGGTTCATCGAACACAATGGTCGTAGGAGTAAGCAGAATGTCTAAAGGAGTCGAAAAAGTAATAGTGTCTAGAAAATCAAGCTCCCCCTCACTTAAGGTAGCATTAGGGAAGAATGAGGCATTTTCAAAAAAAATGGACGTTGGCACTAGCATAGATCTTATTGTTGATAGGATCAAGACACTGATAGCCTTTTTAAGTGATGGAATAGCCGAAGAAGACATAAATTGAGTGGGGATCTAGTTTAATACAGGTCGGGGTAGTGTTTCAAACAAACGTCGTGCACCCAAATATTTTGGGATCTAGTGTGGAGAAGAACAGTTGGTAGAAAAAACATAACATTGGGACGGAAAATAAGGTTTAAAAGTCATGGATTTTTGTGAGAACTTTATTAATGAGGTAAGTAAGAACAACATCGTTCCAAAAACATTTAGGAAAATTAGTTTGAAACATAATGAAACAAGCAAATTTGAGAAGATGTCTATTTTTCCGCTCGGCTATCCCGTTTGTTGAGGGGTATCCGTATAGGAGATATGATAGAGGATGCTCATACTAACTAGAATTCTCCCAATATAAAGCTAAAGTACTTACAACCACGTTCTGAAAGATCTGAATTGTGATTTTGAATTGGTTTAAATGAATGAGTGTTAATTTTAAAAGTGACCATAGCTTCAAATTTGTCATTTAATATATAGACCCAAGTCATGCGAGCGTGATCATCAATTGGAGTAAGGAACCATCATTTTGTTGGCATAGCTCGAAGTTCAAAAAAGTCCCCATAAGTTGCTATGAATAAGTGAAAAAAAAAAGATTAAGGGCGAGGTGGAAATGGTACACATTGATGTTTAGCTAAGTGGCAAATTTTACATTTAAAGAAGATTTTTTATCAATAAACATCAAAGAATACAAGTATTTTAAATAGTGAAAACTAGGATAACCCAAACGACAATGTAAAAGCATCATTAGACATGCAATACAACAATAAAAAGAAAAAAATACAACTACGGGATTGAGTGTCAGCATCATCAATGTCATTTTCCTAGATAAATAGAGTCTGACTACCCGCTTAGTATTCCAATCATCCCCGAACGATGATCCTGAAAAACATAAACATCATGAGAAAAATGAGCAACACAATCAATGTTACATTTGAACTTAATGACCGATAAGAAGTTTCACTTAAGCAATGGAACATGTAGCACGGATCCCAAGGTCAACCCGGTTGTTAGTACAATCAATCTTTTACCTGCAATGGAATTGCAAGAGCCGTCAGCAATTTTTATATAATCTTGCCCAGACTAAGGAGAATATGTCAATAAAAAGTGAGAAAACTGGGCCATGTCGCCCGTAGAACTTAAATCAATAATGGAAGAACTAGAAGTAAAACCAACGAATGTCATAGAAATGTTACCTTGACGAACAAGAGAGTTTGACGGGTCAGATGAAAACTGAATAAAACCAAGCAGCTTAATCAAAATTTTGAGAGATCCGATCATGTGAGATGAAGATCCGGCTGCATGAAAGGAGACTGCCGGTTTTTGGAAGGAGGTCTGCCGGCTTGAGCTGGGGGCCCTGGCTCAGGAAGGCTTGCAAGGAAGAAATTCAGTTGCAGAAAAGGAGTTTGGCTGGGAAGGACGTTCAACTGTTGTTTTTGGGGAGGTCCGACGGCTATAGACCAGCAAGGGAAGGTTATGGCGGCTTGAGAAGGATCTTAATGACTAGGGTAAGATCCCAAGGCTCTGATACCATGTAGGTTTTCAGAATTGAACTGGATAATGTTATTGATATGAAAGAGGATATAAAAACATGTTAAATAGATTCTAAAATAAAAAAGACACAACACATATATCTGAGATTACAATTAACCCATAACCAAAAAGTAAATAAATCAATACTAATAACTTAAACATAAAAAAGAAAATAATCGGAAATGAAATAAATCAATATTGATAACTTCTAACATTTAGCTTAATGCGATAGAGCCCGAGCTATTTCAATTAAAGTTATATGCTTCTGTTCCAATACTCCATTTTATATTAGAGTGTGAGGACAAGAGTATTTGTGGATGGTGTCATTGTTGCGCAACAAATTGTTTAATTCAATGCTATTATACTCTACACTACCATCGGTCCTCAAAATTTTACTTTGTTGCTAAATTGGATTTTAAGCATTGTTATAAGAGTTTGGATTTTGAGCGTTGTTTCAGATTTGGTAGGGATAGACCCAACAAAAACAAGACGCTTTATCAACAAAGTAAATATAATATTTATGTACATAAGCAGAGGCCATTGGGGAGGATCCCCATACATTGGAATGAAGAAGTTCCAAAATTTTATATATGTATGCCTCATACAAGGACCAAGAGACTAGCTATGAGACTTAGTAACATGGCATGTATTAGATATAGGTAATAGAAGAGATATTAAAATGTTATTCTTTGGAGATGATGTTTAGAATGTCTTGGTGTGGATGCCCTCAAGCACTAATGTCAAAGGTTGGAGGTGGTGGATTGTCGCAGTGTAGCGGAGAAAACTGAAATGGAATAGATCCTGTGAGAGTTAGAGCCCTATAGTAGGACTCGATTGTTCTGTGGATTAATAATGGAAAATTCAAAGGGCTTAAAGACATAATAACTTTGTTATCCTTAATTAATTTATGAATATGTATAAGTTTATGTGATTAGGAAGAGGAATATTTGGTATGAGATAAATAAAGCTTACTGCGTGGTGTGGAGAGGAGACCTTCACCCATCTATTGGATTGAAACAGCTTGACCATTGCCTAAGCCGATTTGTTCTTTGTCAATGGAAGGTTTCGGTTTCTGAAGCTAAGGTCAGAGGTCAAATGAGTAGTAGCACCGGAATCCAAAACCAGCCCTATTGAGTCGTGACACCCTAAGTAGAGGTCGTGGGAATGTATTCCAAATTTGCTTTGTGCCAACAAATTGCAGCGGAGCGACCCACTTTGTTACTGATTTGACACACCTGTGGACTTTGGAGTCAGTCTACCACCTTTCATCCCTCCTCTGTCGTTTGATGCGTTGCCTTACCCTTAGAGTAGAAACAGTTGCGTCCGTTTGGGACCGCGACAGGAGAGCTTCGCGGCTTCTCCCTGCGCATTTCTGTTGTTTGGCGGGGCAGGACGCAATTTTGGCGAACGCAGGCCGCGGATGGCGTCCCGCATTCGTGGGGAGCTTTCGTCGATAATACCTTTGCATATCACGAAGCCGAAGGATTCTCGCGTCTGGTCTCGCGAAGCCTGTCCGCTGCTCCCGTTTTGCTGCCCTAGCATCGAGCGAAGCCTCCCGCCGCTCCTTCCGCTGGTCTTCCCCCAGCTACGCCGCTCCTCCCGTCTGGTCTCGCGAAGTTTCCCGCCGCTCCTCCCGCCGGTATTTCTCCTCCTAATTTTTCCATCATATTTTACTGTTGTTCTTCTTCTTGGCTTCGGTATTCCTGAGTTAAAAAAATTGCGTACACAGCGGTTAGGAGGTTATAATAGCTTTATAACTCCTGTAACTTCTCTGTGACTTCTAATAAGTTTCGCACTTTTGTTTTCATATACAGGGATGTTACAGCTCTCAAAATTCTCTCTGTAACTTATTTGCAGGTTACAGACGTACGTGTTGACCTCACTTTTGGTTGAGGTCTAGAAATTTCTTTAGTAGCCTAGGTCTAGCTATAGGACTTTCCTATTGACTAGTCTTAGAAAACTAGAAGAGGTACCCCACCATTAGAAA
>JXCR01141993.1:14481-29659 GCA_002079205.1 Phalaenopsis hybrid cultivar
CAAAATCAAATGGGTTTGAGGCTTCATCAAGGCCAATTGATGGTTGATTTTGATGTGTAAGAATGTTGTAAAGATTTTTCAATATTAATTGAGGCCAATTGACCAGGCTATGGGTTCAATTGAGTGAGATTAAGTCTTATGGTCAAGATTGGGGTTTTGACCCAAATCAAAATTGGGCTCAAATCATGGACTAATTGAGCTTGGGTTTGGTTTAGTTTGGTCACATCAAAAGTGAATTTGAGTTTAGGATTGAAATTGGGCTCACCTGTGATCAAGTTGATAGACATTTAAGATGGATTTGGGGAATTTTGGGTCTTTAAAGGGCAATTTGGGGATTCTGGTTAAAAATGGTCAAATTGGCCAAATTGGGCCATGTGGTAGTTGAAAGAAATGAAATTAGGAATATTTGGGATTTATTGGGATTTTATGGGAATTTTGGGATTTTGGGCCAAAGAGGGGTATTTTGGTAATTAGGGGTGTTTTAGGGGTAAAATGCCAAGATGGGCATTTCAATTAAAATTGGATAGATATCCATTCTAAATAAATCATGGATCAATAAAATCCCCATTTTGGATTTTTATGTATTGGTTTTAGCTAGGGTATTGTGAGGGTATTGTGTACCTTAACTTCAAACCAACACCCAGGGTCAATCCTAAGGTCAAGTAGTCCTATAGGAACTCCTCTTGAGTTCTCTCATAATGATCTTACCTACTAAGTTCTAGAGGTTAAGATCAATATGTGGAACTTCAAGTTGAGTAAAGAGAAGAGTTTTGAATTTCTAATGGTGAGGGTACCTTTTCTAGTTTTCTAAGACTAATCAATAGGAAAATCCTATGGCTAGACCTAGGCTACTAAAGAAGTTTCTAGACCTCAACCAAAAGTGAGGTCAACAAAGTGGTATGTCGAATGTAATAGCATGAGTTGAGTGTTTTACTCTTCTTTCACCTTGTTTACTTCTCCCTCAAATGATGAACTTTAGAGTGAGTTAGCATGCAACACTTTGAGAAGGATTTTAGAATTTGAAGATCATAACTACAACAAAGGACAACTTGATGAAGTGATTTTCGTCATCATTGGTTGTATTGATGGTAAATCTTGGTTACACTGTTGGAATATTATTTTCAGTTTGTGTCCATTGTTCTTTCTTCTTATTTATGTTATCATCTTTTTTTTACTTTAACTCCTCTTATAAAAACACCAATAAATATCTTCTTCGTTAAACTTGTAATATCTCCTCTTAATCAAAACTAGTATCTTGTCATGACATTGTGAGTTTTGGTACGAGCAAATGGTGAGCCATTTTTTTTTCAAAAAATCATAAAAATCATTCCAACTTGATAAATCCTATATTAATGTGGTTCAATCTAAATAGTATGTTGTATCACATCACCATGAAACACTTCTACATTGCTTTTTCTGACCAAATTTGATGGATCTTTATACTTTTCCTAGTCATGCTCCTGATTAGGTATGCTTGATTTAAATTATGGGTGAGTTTACATGACTTATTTTAAAAAATGATTCATTCATATACTTCTAAAAGATAAGTATTTGACAGTTGTTTTTAATTTCCCAAGCAAAATTAGTTATCTATAAATTTAATTCTTTAATGAACGTGGTTCTCTCTAATTATTGTTAGAATTTTGTGCTAAAGAAATTTCAAGTGTTCCATATTTTTCCTCTTGGTTTTATCAATTCCATTTGTTAGTAATTTGTGTCAGGTTTTAAATCCATTCTTTGAATTTTCTTTTTCATAGTTTGAAGTTCCTTCAGGATTGTTGTATGATAACTCTCTAGGATCCAGTAAGTCTATTTATCAAAATTTGGTGAAAGCTTGGTTGATATATTTGACTTTTCAACAATTGCCTTTCTGCAAAGCAGATATAATCTCTTTTGTTCAATTTAGCGACCGAATTATTTCATCTTTTTTTAATTTAATTAATTCATGATGTTCATGCTATAGATGACTTGCCTCAACTCTCCGTAAGACTTTATCTTTACTCTACTGGTCTCATTGCTGCAAAGTTCTCTTATAGCCCGGTACTAATCATGCTTCCCTTTTATGTTTCAATCTTATCGTGTTAAAGCCAGTATTCTTCTGAAGTGTTTAATTTATGTCCCAGATTCTAGTGCAGGCAGCTCACAAAATACCTAAAGCTAGTTGGCGACCGGAAGAAAGAGTTTTTACATAACATTATGGATTGATGTGTTGAATTGACTTTTTGGCAACACGAGTTCTTCATGTAGCTTTAAACGTCATCTTATATTTGTGCTATGAATCATACTTTACAGATTATGGCTATTTCCTCTTTCCTCTTTGAAAACCGCGGAACAGGTTTTTAGTGGAGTGAGCGGTGCTAATGTTGAGATAACATTTTATCTGTTGTATGTAGAAATAGCTTGAGAAATGTAACTTTTTAATATTGTTAACTCTTTTGTTCAATTCTACAACAATGAAATTACTTAATTGCAAGTTGCTATTAATATTCGATTAATTCTAATGATTTTACATCATGCAACTCTGTATTTGATGCTAAGTATATCATATCGTGTATGAATGCTTTGATCTAAAACCATTAGTTTATGAACATTTCATGTCATTCAACTGCAGAGTCTAGATCCATTGGCATGTCGCGCTCTTGTTTGTGCAAATGCTGCCCCAGAACTTTCTGGTGAGTTTGTGAATAGGGTTGAGATGTTGGTGACAATTTTAGTATTAGAACATCATGGTTTTCACAATTTTTTTTCTTCTTTTTGATCTTTAAATGCTAGTCTCATATGATTCTTATGAATATCATAATTAGCATGTTCATAGGTTATTAAGTTGTATCATGGTTTCCTTATATGAGTTTTTTTCTTAAACGTAGCCATTATTTAACTAACCGACTGACTTGCTTTATGGAAGCTTTATATGATAGGATACCAAGCTACTTGGAATCAAAACTTCTTCCGTTTCAGCGAGGAGTAAGGTAGGGTCAGTATTAGTTTTCATTAATACTTATGATTGGAAAGGCTGCATTATGGCAGCCATGGAAGGCATTTTTCTCATTATTTTAGATCAATTCTTACATGAAGTATATTACATAGTNAACTGCTGGGGGAAGTCATTTCAAAAATGCCATAATGGAGAAGTTATTAAAGAAATATCATATAAACCATAGGATTGATACTACTTATCATCCTCAAACAAGTGGTTTGGCTGAATTATCCAATCGGGAAATTAAAAGAATTATGGAAAAATTTGTGAATCCAATGAAAATGGAGTAGTCAGTCAAACTTGACTATGCTTTGTGGGCTTATAGGACTGCATATAAAACTCCTATAAGAATGTTTCCATATAGGCTAATATTTGGAAAAGCTTGTCACTTACTAGTTGAACTTGAGCATAAAGCTTATTGGGCGATTAAAGTGTTCAATTTTAATTTGAAAGATGCTGGTGAGAAAAGATTATTGCAATTAAATGAGCTTGAAGAGATAAGGATGAAAGTGCTAAGATTTACAAAGAAAAGATAAAAATGTGGCATGATTAAAGGATTCTTACTAAAAATTTTCAGCCAGGGCAACAAGTTTTGCTATATAATGCGAAGATTTATAAAGAAAAGATGAAAATGTAGTATGATCGAAGGATTCTCACTAAAAATTTTCAGCCAAGGCAACAAGTTTTGCTATATAATGCATGGTTAAGATTATTTCCAGGCAAACTTAAGTCCAGGTGGATGAGCCCATTTGTTTGGATAAAAATTTATCCTTATGGAGCTGTGGATATTAAAGACCCTAAGACTGATAAAATATTTAACGTGAATGGTTATAGACAGAAACATTATTTTATAGGGATCAACAAAAAATTAATGAAGGAATGATGTTGGGTTAACCAGAATAAGCGCTGGTTACGTCGGGTTGACGATGTAAAACAAAGCACTTTATGGGAGGCAACCCATATTTATCAGTGTGTTTTTTTGGCTTTCATTGTCTTTTGTGTGTGATTAAGAAAAATTGGGTAGCATTTTTGAGTTATTATGTGTTAGTATTGATTTTAAGACTTTATTTAGTGACCTAGACATGTTAGAATGAGAATTTGGACGTTTAGTAGACTGGTGCAAAATTAAGCACTGGTGCTTAAAGTGCCAATATTCGGTGCTTAAGCGCAATAATTAAAAACCATGCTCAAAATTAAGCTTCTAGAAGGTTTAACCTTCAATTAGTTTGTAAAAATGTGCCAAGACAGTTCCTATATGCGCCTAGAAGTTATTTGAGGGATTTAGGCCTATAAATAGAAGGGTTTTGTGAAGGAATGTCACCCAATATCATTTTTAGCCCTAAAAGTCTAAGAGAAAGAGAGATTTAGAGAAAATATCTTCATGGGAGATGGATTTGAAGAAGAAGCAAGAGACAATGTGGAAGAGATTCATTAGTCAAAGTGCACAAGAGATGTATAATGGTATCTTAGCCGTTAGTATTGAAGGAATTTCAGAAAAGATCAACAAAATTGAGTCTACCATGGCTTTACTTGAGATCAAGGTAACTGAGATTGATGCACATCTTGAGTATATTGGATGGCAATTGAACATACAATTTAGTCATACTAGTTATATAGAGGAAGCAGATAAGGAGATGTTTCTTAAGCAAAAATGGATTGAAGAAGATAGTATCAGAGCACGTCACCACCATCCATTTTAGCAACTTTATATTCTGATTGCCCTAAGAGAGACTAATGAAAGACCGGAGTTTGTCTCATTAAATGAAGAATGGAATTAAGTTCGATGTTAAAGTTTGTGTGATTGAAATCATTATTCTCATGTGTGATAGTGCTTAAGTTTTGTTTTTAGTGTTTATGACTTTTATGTGTTAATTGTGTGTGTTTGTTAGGTTTTTGTATTTAGAAAATTTTCTCGTCCAAAACTTTTTGGACTGAGAATTATGTGTTACGTGTATATGTAATAGTTTGTCAATTAATATATGTGTTTGTTTGTGTGAAAATTTGTGTTATTTTTAGCCTCAAATTGAAATAGTTATATTGGAGAATTTTGAGAGAGAGAGAGAGAGAGAGGAGAGTTGTAGGAAATGAAAATAGTCATTTAAGTGTTATGAGACCATTTAAGGGTGGTATACATAGGCAAATAATGCATTTTACTTAAATTTAAAAATCTCTAAAATCGTGCACTGGCATCTAAGCTCTAGTTATCCGGGCTTAAGCGTCGGTTCATGAAAACTGGTTCTCGAACAGTTAAAAGTGAAGATTTAAGCCAAAAATTGCCAATTTTTCATCCTCGTGCCACCTTCAACCTCTCAAAATTCTGATTTTAGAGAGCTAAGGGCACTATTAAGTGGAGATTTCTTGGTCGAATTGAGAAAAATTTGTTAGATTCAGATTTCTTAATGTAAGAGCTTTACTTTTATGCAAAAAATTTAGATTTTCACTATGTATTTTGAGTACATATGAAAAAATTCAAAAATTCACTATTCATGGTGAAATATGAGGAAAAATCTATATAAATTGTATAGGAAGTGTAGTTTATGGTTTTGGAAGTTTAGTTTAGTAGTTTAGACTTGATTTTTGAAGTTATTTTTTGAATTTTATAAATTTGTAGAATGACACCAAGAATGAAGAGAAGTAAAGGAAAGAGCTCTTTTGATTCGAGCAAGTTTGTGAGTTCGAAAGCTCAAGATAGGTATAGTGATGCGTTGCAATCATGAAAGCTTATCCAGGAGCGTTGTTTTAAGAATCCAGGTGGATTTATGGAAGATCTGATCATTCGCCGACATTGGGAACTATTCTGCTGTTTTTCTGCTATTGCAATTATATCTGTTGATAGGGAGTCCTATGCAAACCTCTCTGAGGCTAAAGTTGATAAAGTCATGGTTTAAGGAAAGTTGGTACCTTTTTCACCGGAGGTAATTTATTTGTTCTACCATTTGCCACCGGATACTTTATGTTTTTTTTTTGCAAATTATAGTCCTACTGAGATGGAGCTAGATGAGATTATTTCTTATTTGACTGTTGGAAGAGGACTCTGGAAGATCACTAATGAGAGGAGAGTCAACTTTGCCACGTCAAAGTTAAGTGCACCTTCAAAGGCATGTGATCCCTGGATACTCAATACTTATGCACAGTATATCAATAGTTTTGATGGTATTTTTCACTTATATTTCCTTATTTTGCAAAAAAACCAAAAACTNTGTGTACCGTGATTTGTTGGTAGAGCAGCCTCTCTTAAGGTCGTAAGTCGCATCAGGTCACGGGTTCAAATCTTCCCGTGTAGAGTTTGATACTCGAATATTTAACACACCAAGAGATGATCGAGGCTCATCTAATAACCTCTGACCATTCCTACATGTTTTTTTAATATATATATATATATATNACAATATGTGAAACTTCAAGTTGAGTAAAGAGAAAGGCTTTGAATTTCTAATGGTGGGGTGCCTCTTCTAATTTTCTAAGACTAGTCAATAGGAAAGTCCTATGGCTAGACCTAGGCTACTAAAAATTTCGAGACCTCAACCAAAAGTGAGGTCAACAAATGGACCCCCAATAGGTGTGGTGTGCTGGTTAGACCCAACAAAAGGTGAGGACAAAAAATGGACCCTCCAATAGATGTGGTGTGTTGGGCAAGCACACCGCACGTTTTGGGTTGACCGACAAGATCAACAAGCTCAATATATATTTCTAAGTCATCAGACCTAGAAAGAANATTGAGATTTGTTGGGAATTTTTGGAATTTCTGGATTTTAAGGCCATGGAGGGGCATTTTGGTAATTTGGCCATTTTTGGAAATTTTTGTCAGACAAATTTGGATGTATTCAAAGTGTTTGAAATGTGTTTTGATCAGCATTTTTGTCAGTTTTGGCAAATTTGAATGTATTGAAACGTTTGAAATGAGTTTTGATAAATTTGGGTGTTTTGGCAAAATTTAAGAATTTTGGCCAAATTTGGGTCCCAAGGGCAGTTAGGTAATTTGATGGTGCCTAGGGGCAAAAGACCAAGTTAGGCTTTTCACATAGAATTGGATAAATATCCATTCAGTGCCTAGGGGCAAAAGACCAAGTTAGGCATTTCAAATAAAACTGGATAGATATTCATTCTAAATGGGCAAAAGACCAAGTTAAGCATTCCACATAGAATTGGATAAATATCCATTCTAAATGAACTGCCTAGGGGCAAAAGACCAAGTTAGGCTTTTCACATAGAATTGGATAAATATCTGATTAATGTATTGTGAAGATATGGTGTACCCTAGTTCCAAGTCAACACCCAGGGTCAACCCGGGATTAATACATTGTGAAGATATGGTGTATCCTAGTTCTAGGGTCAACCCTAAAGCCAAGTAATCCTATAGGGACTCTTCTTGAATTCTCTTATAATGATCTTACCTACNCCTTAAGGATATTAATGGCCTAAATGATGGAGGCTATTGAGGATAATGAATACTACAAAAAGCCTCAGCCGATGAGAGCCGGGAGTTTAGCTTGGATCCTAAACATGTTTTATGCTTATTATAGGGATCAAAACCATGACACAGAAGAATTCATGCATTCAAAAGCCTTGTTGAAAACTTGATCAAGGTTGGGAAGGTAAAAGAGTTAGTAGCAGCTGATACAAACACTAATAGGTAGGGGAAGGTCCCAAGAAAATGAGCCCCAGGCAAACCCCTTCGAAATACCATCTAGATCATAGGAATAAAACATATAATACTTGTAGGAGGTGGAGAATCCTTCTATCAATCCAATTTATAGAGGATGCAGTCAAAAAATTTGTGCACCACCGCTCTCACTCCATGACAAACGACACATCCCACCATTGTATTCAAGAATTAAGATCTCATGTCCAAAGGAAACCTGTAAAATGATGTCATTTTCAATTCTGCTTTAATTAATGAATATCAAGTGGGAAGTATCCTCATCAACACTGGAAGCTCATGGACATTTTTTTCATAGTGGTGTTTGATAGGCTCGATCCGAAGGCATGATGGATGGTAGCACCTTCTGGCCCCCTTTATGGTTTCTTTGAAGAGAGAAAAAAAATTTCTAGGCATGATTGCTTTGACACTCACCTAAGGAGAGAAAGACAAACAATTTATAATATCCAAGAGAATTCTTAGTGGTTGACTCATTCACCGATTACAACACCATCTTTGGCCGACTTCCAGTGAACAAATTTTGAGTGGTTACCTCCACCTATCATGTTGCTATAAAATTTTTAAGTGAGAGAGAATTCAATACTTGTTTGAGGATAATTGGAGCAGTGGAGGACATGCTACCTCCGGGTAGTAAGCAACACTAACTAAGAGCTGCTTAATTTGTAGAATCAGAGAGAAGGGAACCCCAAGGCCAATAGGACCACTCTTCAAATCCCCGCTACCAACAACGAAACATGTAGATTTTCCCTAATTAGTAAAGTTTTTCATTCATGTTTGAAAGACCTACTCACCTGGACCCTTGGGGAGAACTGCGACTTCTTTGCTTAGTCCTCCACGGAGATGTCTGGATTTTCGGTTGACATGGTGTGCCATTGATTAAATGTTTACCCTACCACTCGACTGAACCAAGAAAAATATATTAAGATTTTCATACCTATTTTATATTAATATTGATGATATTGCACTTTAAAGAAGGGTATTTTTTATGTTTTGTTGCAGGTATGTTGAATTATGGTCATTGGAGCAAAAAGATGAAAAAAGGAGCAAATTTGGAGCAAAAATGACCAAAATATGAAGATTTGAACTAGGGCGTCGACGATGAGCCCAACAGCGCCGACAACGGGTTTTTCTCAACAGTCCAGAATCAAATATTCTAGAAGGCTGCTGACGGCGCCATCGAGGCCGCCGACGGCAAAAACGGCGGTTCTCTTAACAAGTGCATTGAATGTGGACGATTTTTGAAGGGACTCTTAGGAAACTCTTGAAAAACTCTTCTATAACTTTAAGAGAAACATTTAGACCGAAAAAAAAAGGAGAGCCCTGTGGTGGTGTCCTCTGAGTTTTTGTTATTTGTAGAGTGTAGAGAGTTTAATTTAGGGTTAATATTGTGAGAAATTCATCGAGAGATTGTAAGAGTGGAGGGAAAGTGAGAGATTTATTCCTCCTTGCCGCTTCGAAGAAGAATTCTATGNATCATATTTCTATCTATAAATACTTTTCCAAGTTGAACAAGAGGAAGTTAAATGAAATTACTGATCTAATAGCTAAACTTATACATGTGCATAAATCAGTGGTAAAAATTAAAGTTTTGATATTTTATATGTATTGATATATAAATTATGTGATGGTGCATTGGCTCTTATTATTTATATGGTGGTGGTGGTTTGGTGTTTGTCTCTTGAAATTGATGGGGTTGTGTACTCAATCTTTGCATTGATCGGTTTTGAAGTTTGCGGTTGTGACACATTTTATTTTTGACATGTTATGCAGAGCAATGATGGAAAAAAATAAAAGGGCTCAACTAATCACCAATTATCACTTTTATAATTTTTCCTATATATTTATCACAAATACTACCTGGTCATAGATCACACATGCAACTGTTTTCCACATATACTATCTAGTCTTATATTACATATGTCATTATTTGTCATATATACTATCATAGATCATACAAGGCATTGATTTTTACACATTTTACCGGGTCTTAGATCACACAAGCCATTGATTTTTACACATATTACCTAGTCTTAGATCAGACACACAACTATTTTCCACAAATACTCCCTGTTTGATTACACATGTCATTGTTTAACATAAATATTACCTGGCCTTAGATCACATATGCCACTTTTCTTCACATATACTACTTGGTATTAGATCACACATGCCACTGTTAATCGCGAATACTACCTGGTCTTAAAGCCCACATGATACAATTAGTGATCTGGGATGGAGCCTTCTTTATAAATTGATATCTCTGAGCTCTAATTTGAAAATCTTGTTTTTTATCAAATTTTATTTTAGTTTTTACAATTATTTTTTTAATTGCAAAATAATATTTCTTCATCCTAATGCTTTAACTACATGATACATCAAACAATCAAACAAAAGGAAGGTAGAATATTTATCATTTTAGATAGAGAGATAAAGATCACTTTTTGTGATTCATGTTTGAGATAGAGAGGTATTAAAAATAAACCAACCACACACTTCAACAAGAAAGATTGGCAAAACATCAAAAAAACTTTCATGAAAAAAATAGGTAGATTATATGACAAACTATGTTGAAAAACAAATCAAATCAACTGAGAAAAGATTAAAAATTGTGGAAGGAGCTAAAAAGAGGGGTTGCTGGATTAAGTTCGGATTCTGTTAAGAAAACAATGGATGCATTAGAAGAGTGTTGGAGAAAAAAATAGTAAGTAGAAAATGTTTTATCGAAATACAATTTTATCAAAATGTGACTTCTTTGAATTCAAATTTAATCAATTATATATCTTTCCCAATTCAAAAAAAAAAAAAGACTTTCTGGCATTGACTTGGAGCTAGAGGAGAAGCTTGATATTATGTTCCTTGATGTTGTGGCTATAGGCAGCAATGTCTAGGCTACCATATAGGACCCCACCGAAATTTTGTTAAGTATTAATTTGTTCATTATAATGAAGTCTAAGAGGAAACACCGTAGAATAGATCTAGATGAATCTAAGGGTAAAAATAGAATAAAGATTAGAGGGCACCTTTATCTGAGTAGATATCACAGCTTATTACAATCTTCACCAGTATCACATTTATTATTCACATAACTCCATAGGGATAACCAATTGTGATAGATGTTGCAAAGCTGATAAACTCTACTCTCGACATATTTCATGATATACCCCTTTATTTATTTTCTTTTAAACTTTTAGAGGATCAAAATAAGTGGGAGACTTTCTTTATCCTGACGTCGGAACGGAGAATTCAGTACCTCCAATATTTTTTAGAGAGTTAAACTGGTTAGTTCAGTGTTTTTTGTTATTATTTCAGATTTTGATTAGTAATAATTTATATTTTTTAGGCTGAACAATGTGTTGTGTCATGTTTGTGTAATATTTCAGTATTTTATGATTTGTAGTAGTGGTGGTTTTTTTTTTAAACAATTATATATATGTCGGCACTAAAAAGTTGAAGAGTTGCCCGCTGGAAGTTGTCGATCGCCAGAATCAAAATCCCGTCGCCCGCTTCGGAATGACATTTAATTTACACACACACACACACACACACACACACACACACACACACACATATATATATANGTTTTGAAATTTTTAATTTTATTTTCGACTAATATATTACATGTTGGATCCTAATTTGTACTTTATGAATCAAGATCCGAGGGTTGGAGCCGAGTGAAGAAGAGAAAAAAGAGAAAATAGAATAAGTCTGAAATCTTCTTAGGAAGAATCGAGGGAAATGTTCTTTTATTCGTATTTTTGTCCCATACTTATAGAAACATGTTTTATACAATTATAGAAAAGATATAACAGTTTTGGAAATCATTCTTAATGTCATTAAGACTATAATTGATTGTATAGATTTTATGTCATTTTTATATTACAATTTAAATTTCAACATTAGCGATAATTGGTTGGTCAATTGGTTGAAGCAAACTGGCTGAGGCGACCAACCAAGTGACATAGGTACCCTCTGGAGTACACATTTGTCGGTTTAGGTGTTTGGTCATATGACAGTCTTGTTTGGTGTCTTTTGGCACGGTTGACTAGGGTGGTCGTTTGTGAAGTGGTCGTTCGGTCTGAACGTGGGGTTGGTCAGTTGAATGTGATCGGACAGGTTTTTTCGTAGTGTGTCATGGCTCATTTTTCGTTCTGCTCGAGCCTTATTTGGCTCATTTCTCGCCTACCGGATTGGTTTGTCGACTCGGCCAGTTCTCCCAACCTTGCAAAGACTTAAGCAGATCTTGTCAGAGCCCACATTGTGTATCCGACGAGACTCGCTGTCGGAATAATTCATGCCTCACTTTCGGCGAGTTTTGCCTCTACCGAGTGGGGAACCGTATCAGGAGCTTAAATCTATCCCGCATTTGGCGATACAACTTCATGCCCAGTCATGAATCATCAGTTGATTGCTTATCTGGAAAGGAGGCGCTTTCATCTTGGTTGTTCGTTCTCTTTGAGATTCGTGCAGTTATTTTTTGTATATACAATAAATATTGGTGTATGATATTTAATATGTTTTAGTATTAATATTACATATAAATGGTTTAGATAATACATTCTTTATATTTTATGAAAGGCTTTTATAATTAACATGTTCATAAATAACTAGTATTTGACTTTGTTTATAATACGCTCAGTTGTGAAAATTTTAGCTTATCCATTTGTTGAGGACTATTTTCTCTTATATGGGAAGTCCTTTTTATAGGCTTTGAGGAATATTTTTATGAATTAATATTTTTTAAATTATAAGATTTATTATTTATCTTCTTTCATTTTCTTTAATAAAAATAATTTATTTCTTACTTTTAAAAAAAAATTTCAATGTTGATGGATATTAAGTTAATTTTTTTTATTTATATTTTATTAATATCTTTTTGGGCCAAATAATTAATAAGCTGTGAAAGTTGTTTATTTTTAATTTATTAATATCTTTGTTGGATAAATGAATAAAATAATAATAATAATAAACGCCATCTGATATATCTGAAAGTAACCCAAATTCTTAATAAAAAAATTCCAATTATAAATACCTAAAATCCAATGTAAAAAGTATTGTGGGATCCTAACATCTTCAANAAAAAAAAAATTTCAATGTTGATGGATATTAAGTTAATTTTTTTATTTATATTTTATTAATATCTTTTTGGGCCAAATAATTAATAAGTTGTGAAAGTTGTTTATTTTTAATTTATTAATATCTTTGCTGGATAAATGAATAAAATAATAATAATAATAAACACCATTTGATATATCTGAAAGTAACCCAAATTCCTAATAAAAAAATTCCAATTATAAATACCTAAAATCCAATGTAAAAAGTATTGTGGGATCCTAACATCTTCAATACATATTAGGCAATTCTCATACATCTATTTAACAAAACACTTAGCTAGATTTTAAGAATATAACACTCAAATCCTCACATCACATCAAAAATATCTCCAAGGCATTTCTATACACACATATCACCAAGCTCCCATCAATTTACATANACAAGTCTCATACATCTATCTAACAAAACACCTAGCTAGATTTTAAGAATATAACACTCGAATCTTCACATCACATCAAAAATATCTCCAAGGCATTTCTATACACACATATCACCAAGCTCCCATCAATTTACATACCTAAAATCAAAACTTTACTTTTTTTACATTAACATCACTCAAATCTTCTACATCACATCAAAAAATATCTTTTTTCCACATTACAAAAGTGAAATAGTCCATTTCANTCTAAAATCAAAACCTTACCTTTTTACATTAACTTCACTCAAATCTTCTACATCACATCAAAAAATATCTTTTTTCCACATTACAAAAGTGAAATAGTCCATTTCATGCATACAAATATGTCATACAAACAAAAATTGATGTCTAGATGTTAGCCACATTAATACTTAGAAATTTGATATATAAATGTATAAAAAACTTTAATATATATATTTGTAATCTCTATCTTTTCATAATAAGCCTCGGATAGAATAAATTGGCAGCTAGAGAGAGAAATTCTTCACTCTTATCTTCANCTAGAAATTTGATATATAAATATATAAAAAACTTTAATATATATATATATATATATTTGTATATCTTTTCATAATAAGCCTCGGATAGAATAAATTGGCAGCTAGAGAGAGAAATTCTTCACTCTTATCTTCAATTCTCTCTCTTGCCATTAGCCAAAAGAAGACGTGAGGAATCCCAACAAGTCTAATAGGCTTAGCCATTTTCACGGTTGCCATTCTCCACTAACCCTTCCCCCAACTATAACAAGTTAAAAAACTCTATGTGAAGTGAAGCATGGCGTATAATTCCATGCCACCCAATGCATAAGCCTGTCCATGCGACAACGACTCCCCTTCCATCCTCCTCCATCCCTTTTAATTCTTTTCCCTTGTCTTCGCTAATTAGGTTTAATTAATGGAATGATAATATTAGTGGCGACGGATGGGGTCATTAACGGAACGGCGTTTACATTTCCCGTTCGGCTTCATCGCCTTTCCGTTACGGTCGAACGAGGCGGAGCCGGCGAGGGTCGCTCTCTCGCATGACGTTCCCACTTGGCTTGGTGCGGCTGTCTGCGTCGTTCACGTTAAAGACGTTTTTTCTTTCGTCTTTTTTTATTTTCTAGTTAGTTTTTTTTTTCTTTTTTTCTTTGTCTTTTGTTGCTATTTATTTGTTTTTATTTATTTTTTCTTAGGATATTTTTCTCATCGTTGCTGCAGTCTAGTAAGGAAATGCAGGCGTGCGTGCGTGCGTGCGTGCGTCTATATATAATAATATCATCGAATATAGAGCAATTTACATGCATTCCACCAAATTCTTATGTATTTACTCTCTAGCACATAAGTTTTAATTTTTTACATTTATACCAAAGAAATCATTCATATCACATAAAAATACCACCATTTCTATAAAGAAAATGAAATACAACTTTTATGCACAGGGAGGGGTATAGGTCTGCTTTATTCAGAATACAACCCACTCCCAATATACATATCTACCAATATATATATAAGAAATGGACTACACTGTAGGACAAATGAGAACACAGATGACCAATAGAAAGGGTTCCACAAGTTTTGAGTGTGGGCCTGCTTACACAGGAATGTAAGTAAATGTTAAATCAAGTATTTGAAATATTGTTAAAAAATTTAGAATACATATTCAAGAGTCAAGAAATCTTAAGATTACTCAATTATGAGCTTATGATCACATAATTGTAGTCCATAAAATGCTCAAGTATTTAACAAATGATTATTGAGCAAAAGAGTCAATAATGACAGCTTAACAATAGTATTTTGGTGACATCAACCAAAATATATAAAAAATGAAATACTTTCGAATATAAATTGACTCTTATGTTTCATTTGAGGGGGTTTTAAGGAGGATTTGGAATCAAAATGAGAGAGCTTACAAGCTTGAGAACCTTGGAGTAATTTCCTAAATTTGATATTAAGGATCATTACTAGCATCACTTACTATTTAACTGTCATCATTCAACTATATTTATCTGATTGTCAGACCTCTCTATTGT
>JXCR01141993.1:49365-66105 GCA_002079205.1 Phalaenopsis hybrid cultivar
TATGTGTTGCCTCTCATAAAGTGCTTGGTTTAACATCATTAGCCTGACATACCATTTGATTAGTTTGGTTGACTTAACATTAAAACTTCTTTAAATTGTGGTATATTCCTTTCAAAATAATATTTCAGTCGATGCTCATTAACTTTAAATATCTTTCCAGTGTTAGGATCTTTAACAACAATAGTTTCATAATGATAGACTTTAATCACTTTAAATGGCCCTAACCATCTAGACTTCAGTTTTCCTGAAAATAATCTAATTCTTGTATTAAATAATAAAACTTCTTCTCTAGGTTCAAACTTCTTTTGAATAATCTTCCGATCATGTCATATTTTCATTTTCTCTTTATACATTTTTGCATTATCATATGCTTCATTTCTAATCTCCTAAAGTTCATTGAGTTGCAATAATCTTTTATTACCAACATCCTTTAAATTAAAATTAAATTCCTTAATAGCCCAAAATGCTTTATGCTTCAATTCTACTCGTAAGTGGCATGTTTTTTACCAAAAATAAGTCTATATGGGGAGATTCCTATGAGAGTCTTATAAGCAGAATGCAGTATCTAATCCAGTAAACCAATCCAATTTATAAGGATTTATAGCATTTTCTAAAATTCATTTAATTTCATGATTTGATATCTCTACTGGATCGCTAGTCTGAGGATGATAAACAATAGAGAATCTATGCATAATATCATATTTCTTAATCAATTTTTTGATTCTCTTATTTCTAAANTTCCAAAAATAAGTCTATATGGGGAGATTCCTATGGGAGTCTTATAAGCAGTTTTGTATGCCTATAATGCAGTATCTAATCCAGTAAACCAATCCAATTTATAAGGATTTACAGCATTTTCTAAAATTCATTTAATTTCATGATTTGATATCTCTACTGGATTGCTAGTCTGAGGATGATAAACAGTAGAGAATCTATGCATAATATCATATTTTTTAATCAATTTTTTGATTCTCTTATTTCTAAAATGAGATCCTTGATACACCAAAAATATATGAATTTTTATACCCATAATTTATACTCATTTTTTGGTGATGTTGCACTTTAATGGAAGGTATTTTGATATTTTTCTTGCAAGTTGTTGATTTTTCAGACTTAAAGCAAAAATAAAGCAAAAAGAATGAAATTTGGAGTCAAAATTACATTTTTGAAGAAATGCTCAGTGCCGGCAGCGCCAACAGCGCAGAACAACTTAAGGCTGGAGATTTTTACTCAGCTCCGACGGTGTCAAAGGAGGTGCAGACCGTGTTTCTAAAAGGTTCGATATATTTGGACAATTTTTTGAAGAGTTTTTGGAGGTAGCTCTTGGAGACCCGACNGTTTTCTTGCAAGTTGTTGATTTTTCAGACTTAAAGCAAAAATAAAGCAAAAATAAAGCAAAAAGAATGAAATTTGGAGTCAAAATTACATTTTTGAAGAAATGCTCAGCGCCGGCAGCGCCAACAGCGCAGAACAACTTAAGGCTGGAGATTTTTACTCAGCTCTGACGGTGCCAAAGGCGGTGCAGACCCTGTTTCTAAAAGGTTCGATATATTTGGACAATTTTTTGAAGAGTTTTTGGAGGTAGCTCTTGGAGACCCGACNTCGCCACCCATTGACTTGTCTGATAGGTATTAATTCATTATTTTCTTTTGTTTCAACAGTCACTCCTCCTTTCTTAGGAACAAATGAATTAGACTTACCCATGCACTATCTGAAATAGGATATATAATTCCAGTGTCTAAGCACAATGAATTGGACTTACCCACGCACTATCTGAAATAGGATATATAATTCCAGTGTCTAACCTAAATTTTCCTTTTTTACTACTTCTTTCATTATAGGGTTTAATCTCCTTTGTGGATCAACTCTTGGTTTATATTGTTCATCTAATATAATTCTGTGCATACAGATTGAAGGACTAACTCCTTTAATATCCGCTAAGGTCCAACAAAAAGCTTTCTTATATTTTTTCAATGTATCTAACAGTCTTTGTTCTTGTAAATCATTTAATTCTGAAGATACAATAACACAAGTAATGTACATGAGTCTCCCAAAAACACATACTTCACATGGTTAGGTAATGTTTTCAACTCAAGTTCAAGTGGATTTATAATTGATGGAAATAGATTCTTATCAACATTTTTTGTAATATCCAACATCTCAAATCTTTCATGAACATAATCTAATTCTTCATTTTCTAATTTGTCCAGAATAATTTTGTCATTTTCTTCAAATTGTTCTTCAAAATGCTCTTCTTTTTCAAAATACTTTTTATTTTCAAAATGTTCTTTAAAAGATTCATTCAGTATATGTTCGATAATTTTCATGCAAAAACATTCATTTTCTCTCTCAACAATAGGGTTTTTCATAGATTTCACAATGTTAAAAGTTTCTTCTTGATCATTTACTCTCATAGTTAATTCTCCTTTTTGAACATCTATCATAGCTTTTCCAATAGCAAAAAATGGTCTCCCTAAAATGATAGGTATTTCCTTATCTTCCTCCATATCTAAAACAAAAAATGGTCTCCCTAAAATGATAGGTATTTCTTTATCTTCCTCCATATCTAAAACAATGATTAAAATGATCTCCCTAAAATGATAGGTATTTTCTTATCTTCCTCCATATCTAAAACAATGAAATCCATGGGAAAGGTCCCTAAAATGATAGGTATTTCTTTATCTTCCTCCATATCTAAAACAATGAAATCCATAAGAATCTAAAATGATAGGTATTTCTTTATCTTCCTCCATATCTAAAATAATGAGATCCACAGGAAAGGTTAACTCTCATTATTAATTCTCCTTTTTGAACATCTATCATAGCTTTTCCAGTAGCTAAAAATGGTCTCCCTACGATAGGTATTTCTTTATCTTCCTCCATATCTAAAACAATGAAATCCATAGAAAAGATAAATTTGTAAGTATTTCTTTATCTTCCTCCATATCTAAAATAATGAAATCCACAGGAAAGATAAATTTGTCAACTTTTACTGACACATCTTCTATAACTCCCTTAAGATATGTAACTGATCGATCTGCTGATTGAAGAGTTACAGAAGTAGGTGAGACTTCTCCTAATCCTAGTCTTTTGAAAATTGATAGATGTAAGATTAATGCTGGCTCCCAAATCACATAAAGCTCTTCCATAAAATTTTTCACCGATAGCAAAGAGTTACAGAAGTAGGTGAGACTTCTCCTAATCCTAGTCTTTTGAAAATTGATAGAGGCAGCGCTAACTAACGAGTTACAGAAGTAGGTGAGACTTCTTCTAATCCTAATCTTTTGAAAATTGATAGAGGCATAAGGTCTAAAACTCCCTTAGGATATGTAACTGATCGGTCTGCTAATTGAAGAGTTACAGAAGTAGGTGAGAGCTTAGTCTTTTGAAAATTGATAGAGGCATAAGGTTAATACTGGCTCCCAAATCACATAAAGCGATAATTGAAGAGTTACAGAAGTAGGTGAGACTTCTCCTAATCCTAGTCTTTTGAAAATTGATATAGGCATAAGATTAATGCTGGCTCCCAAATCACATAAAGCTCTTCCATAAAATTTTTCATCGATACATAAAGTTGATGCTGGCTCCCAAATCACATAAAGCTCTTCCATAGAATTTTTCACCGATAGCACACTGTATAGTGAAACTACTAGGATCTTTTAATTTTTTAGGAAGCTTTTTCTGAATAATTGCACTACACTCTTTGCTAAGTGCAACAGTTTCGTTATCCGTGAACTTCCTTTTTTTGTTCATAATATCTTTCATAAATTTCACATAATTGGGCATCTGCTCTAAAGCTTCTACGATGGGAATATTCACCGTTAACTTCTTAAGGTTTTTTAAAAATTTTGAAAATTGTTTATTTTGTTTATGTTTCTTCAATCTTTGAGGAAACGGTGGTGGAGGTTTTTCCACAGTAATTTTCATTGGTGTAAATGGATCCTAAATTTGGGTATTCATGATCCTTTTCTTTTTCGGTATCCACTTTCTCTTTTTCAGTTTCTATTTCTTGTTGCACTCTTGTCTCCAATTCTTTTCCACTTTGTAATTGAATCGCCTTGATTTGCTCTTTTCCTTGAACTTTAGGACTTGGTTCCACAGTACTTGGAAAAGTTCTTAATGTTCGGTTACTAAGCGCAGTAGCGATATGCTCTAATTGGTTCTCAATATTCTTAATAGTCGTTCCTTGATGTTGTAATTGATTTCCTTGATTCTGTAATTGTTAACCCATGTTTAATATCAGCTCTTCCATAGATAACTTCTTCTCCTTAATTTGAGTATTACTGTTCTGGAGGATAAGAAGGTCTATAGTTAACATTTCCTTGGTTGGATGATTTTCCTAATGGGTTCACTATGTTTAACATCAGCTCTTCCATAGACAACTTCTTTTCCTTAAATTGAGTGTTACTGTTAAATCCTGGTGGATAAGAAGGTCTATAGTTAATATTTCCTTGTTTGGATGAATGTCCTAATGGGTTTACTGAGTTGTTTACCCATTGTTGATTTGTAGAAAAATTGTTATTCCAATTAAAATTTGGACGATTCTTCCAACCTGGGTTATAATAGTTTGAATATGGGTTGTTGGGTCTATTAATAGCATTTGGTTTCATATGAAGATTGAACATCCACAAATTGCCCAGATGAATTTTCTTCCATCATATGAGGTGTTGAAGAATAATTCATCCCATANGATTTGGGATAGAAAAATGAATTTCATCTGCTGTAGGATTTGCATAATCTCTTAAGAATCTAGGTTGGTGTTCATTCTCTATTCCTTGATTGTTCATAATGTTTTCCNGAGCCGCATCATCTATAATCGATCTAAGAGATCCCACTAATCCATTATAAAATGTTTGAATTATTAACCAGTCTGGTAACGAATGATGAGGGCATTTCCTAAGAAGATCTTTAAACTCTCCCAAGCTTGTATGTTGACTCTCCATCAATCTGACAAAACGATATTATGTCATTTCTTAGTTTAGCAGTTTTGGATGGAGGGAAATATTGGGATAGAAATTTCTGTGACACTTCTCCGCAAGTTCTAATAGATCCAGGTGCTAACGAGTTTAACCACATCTTAGCCTTATCCATCAGTGAAAATAGAAAAAGTCTAAGTCTAATAGCATCGTTTGAGACTCTATCATATTTAAAAGTAGCACATAGCTCTAAAAAACTAGCGAGGTGTAAGTTAGGATCTTCATTTGGTGTACCTCCAAAATGATTGTTTTGTACCATTTGGATAATAGCAGGTTTAAGCTCAAATGAGTTAGCAACTACATCAGNTTATTCATTGGTTATTATTTTTTATTTGAATTTTATTTATTGTTAAAGATTTGTTGTTTCGTTCTTTGTTCATTCAAATTCTGAACCAACTTGTGGTTCGTGGCTTTCATCCAACGTACAAAAAGGCAATTGACAAAAATGCACATTCATGAGAAAAATTTCCATTAATCTGCTTCAATAAAGATGTTAAAGATCGAACATAGGCTGACGCCTTTACCAATCTTTTTCTTTCTATAAATTGAAAATTATAAGAATTTGATGACGCTACTAGAAGATTTAAATTCCAGCAACGGTGTCAAATATCTTGACTGCGACTTTATATATATGTGTTTAATTTAATAAAGATGTATAGATATAATATTCAATAATGTTAAAGTCGAATTTGTCAACGCAAGTATACGTATCACTTAAGTAATATAGGGCTCTAATGGAGTCCTAGTTATCGATCCCACAAGGAGAAATAGAATACTACAGACTAAGGCTTAATAAAAAGTAATACTTCAACTACAACGATGACGTTCAATTTGTTTATCTATCACTAATAGGCAATTGAAATAAGTAGATAATTTGGATAACTAATAAATAACTAAAGATAGAAAGTAGGGTTTAATTTTGTGATATACAATATATAAGAAAGCATCCTTCTCCTTGTCAAGAAATTATAGTGAATGGATAAAATGAATTAGTTCATTTTATATTGTGCCAAATAGGAGCATTCCTATTCTTTACCCTTTGCTCCAGGCATAAAGAACATTGACTAATATTATGCTTGGTTACTGATTCTGCGACTAGGCTGGAAGGATATCGACTCTCACTTCGGAGCTCCCATGTTCCCCTCACCTGAGGGCAAACATCTACACATTAGCACCCAAACGATAGGACCAAATTGGGGATTTTAGTCTGTCACTCTAAAATCTCCAATTTAGCACCCAAACGATAGGACCGAATTGGGGATTTTAGTCTGTCACTCTAAAATCTCCAATTCTAGCCTGATAATATTATTTCCCTATTTATTTGCACCCAACTTCCAAGGGCTTTGACCTCCCTAAACAGCCAAACGATAGGACCGAATTGGGGATTTTAGTCTGTCACTCTAAAATCTTCAATTCTACGCCATAGTATTATTTCTCTATTTTCGATAATATTATTTCCCTATTTATTTGCACCCAACTTCCAAGGGCTTTGACCTCCCTAAATCCTTAGGTCATATTTCCCTATTTATTTGCACCCAACTTCCAAGGGCTTTGACCTCCCTGAATCTTGGATATAATCTTCACTTTAGATGTAAAACTCAACATATTTTAACAAATCAATTGGCCAGATTTAAAGTAAATTAGGATTGAAGTTAAAAGATCATCACAATTTCTTAAACAGTTTCATGGCTTCACCAATTCAAATCACCATTTCACAAATCTCGAGGCAAGGAGAAAGACCGAGAAAACTACTTAGAACTCATGGGAAAAGCACAAAAAAACTCAAAATTCATATATAAAATCAAAGCCATACAAACTATAACAATTAAATAACTTATCTCTAACTTTCTCCCTAAGAATACTCCTTGAAGTTCCTCTGAACCTCTTACTTTCTTTACAGCACAAAAAATTCCTTTTCGAAGTAGCAAGGAGGAAGAAATCTCTCACTTTCCCTCCACTCTTATAATTTCTCGAAGAATTCCTCACAATTACACGCTCTAGCAAGCTTTCTACACACTAATGGAACCTATCTAACCTCCAGGACTCTTCTATTTTTTGGCCAAAATCTTCTCTTTAAAGATGTGGATGAGTTTTCCTAAGAGTTTCTTATGCACCCCTCCAAAATCTGGCCTTATCCATTGTACAAGTACACATAATCGTCGATCCCGCCGTCGGCGGCCTTGATGGCACCGTCGGCGGCCTTCTCGAGATTTTGTCCTATAGCCTCGGGAAAAGCTCGCCGTCGGTGCCCTAGTGCAATTCTCAACATTTTGGTCCTTTTTGCTTCAAATTTGATCCTTTTTGCATCTTTTTGCTCCATTGACCTTAATTCTTCATTCCTGCAACAAAACATCAAAAATATCTTTCTTTAAAGTGCAATATCATTAAAAATTGTATAAAAGATGTACAAAAATATCAACATATTTTCCTTTGGTCAGGCGTCAGATGGAAATTGAGGGTGGTGCCTAAGCATGACAGTTTTGCACCTAGGCACTAGAAACGGTTACACTTTTATTCCTTGGATTTGAACAAATTTTGAAAAGGTGTCCAAAGCAACCCTTGGTGATTTTCAAAGCTCTATATATTAAGATTAATTCTAGACTAAATAGAGGAGTCTTGGAGTTGTTTTGATATATGGAGGATCCCATCTAGAGTGGGTAACCACCTTAGTGAGTTTTTGTGATTTCTAGAGTATTGTGAGTCTTGTATGAGACTTGTGGAGTCAGAGAAGTCAGGTTACATCGAAGGAGTGCTTGAGGAAACATTTAAGATAAGTTTTTGTTTATTTTCTTTTTTTGTTGGATTTAAGTTTTATAAATATGTTTTATTTTTATATCCTCATAAGTTCTGAGAAGTTTTCCTCTTTCTCCTTGCAATAAGAAGTAATTATGTGGTGGATTTGATTTGCTTAGAACTTATTTTTATTCCACAATTTGTGATGGTATTTTCACCTCATTTAATTTGTAAACTAGCCATTTTTTTGTTAAAATTTGTTGAGAAACTTAGAGACTTGAGAGGGCTAAGATTTCTTTAACTAGCTAATACCACATTTCACTTTAGAAAGATCCATGGTGATCACCTGAGGGGGAGTGAAAATAGATAAGGATATATGGTTTACTAGGTGTAGAATTGATGTTTCTAGGGTGACAAGCTAGATTCTGTTCTCAATTTGGTCTAGAGTTTGGAACTAAGGGTCACTGGTAGGTTCTATAGAGAAGGCACTGTGGGAAATCTAGTGTTAGAGGTTAAAACCTACCCAACACTATTATACATGATGACACCAACTTTAGTTTAGCCAATGTTTTTTATTCTCAAAAAAGGTAAATATAAGATTGCTATATTTTTCACCATATAATAGTTAAACTTCTAAAAATTTGCATTCCTACACATATTATGGAATAGTTGCAAGAAGAATGTCTCTTTATATATATATTGCATTTTGTAAATTTTAGTTATTTTTTAGTCTCTACATTGCCTTTTATCTGCACTCGTAGGAATTAGTTAACTTTATTTTGCACCTAAATTACTTTAATATTTTCCTTAAGTTCATTCCACTGTTTAAAATAAAGGTTTTTCTTAGTCACATACATAAAAATTGTTGCTTTCCCCGTGGGAATGATACCGGAGTTTTTAAAGAAAACTTTAGTTTACTGGAAATGATACGTATACTTGTGTACTACTTTAGTTTGAAAACTATTACTTTAACTTTATAACATTGCATTTGTCACACTAGCCGCTAAATATAAATTGGGTCATGTTTTTTGTCATATTCTAGAATATAAATATTTGTGTAATTGCGGGTCGGGTCATGTACAACTCATTATTGGTATTGGCAACCCATTTTCATGGAACAGAAACCTTTTTATTGTAATCACTGTAAGATGTTTGGACATACTCAAGAGAAATGTTATAGGCTTCATCCTTCCTTGAGATTACAAAGAAGAGGAGCTCGGGATTTCCCTATTACTCTACCACAGTCTTTTGAGAGGCAAGATACACTCAATGTTGTTAATTCTACTCCTTTGAATCCAATGGTTTTTCCCAAGTTTGTCCCTATAACTCAACAGAATGATGATCAGTGTTTACACAAAAACCTGGATGAGGTGGTGTCTAAAGCTGTTCAAGTCTATGTGGACCCTCAATTTTTTTTTTATCCCCCTAGGATGAAAATGTTGTTTCTCTAAACCACCAATCTCCTGATACACTGGTTTGTTACCCAAATAATTCTTTAACGGGTTCATTAGGTAATGCTTCCATTTTGGTGATGGCTAAAGCTTTAGAGGAGGAAAAGCAGGTCCAAAAGACAAGAATGAAAGAAAGGTTTATTGAATGCTGAAAAGTTACAAGATGATAGCCCACCTTCTGCTGAGCTAGGTTTTCAACAAAATGGCCATCCAACTGCATAGATTGAAGAGGCTAACATTATGGACCAGATTTCTGATAAGAATGAAATATCTTTGCAGGAAAATTAGAATGCCCGGCTTGCCAAAAAGAAAAGGTACTTATGAGCTTAGAAAGTTACAGGGGGAAGTTCTCTCAATCAAGTATTTGATTCCCTTTCTAAGACTAGGGGAAAGAGCAAACCAAGAAACCAATAATAACCTTTTATGTTGGAATGTTAGGGGAATTGCACATCCTATTTCCCTTAATTGACTCCTTCACTTGATCAGAATGTACAAGTTGTGGAGCTTTGCACTTTTAGAACCCATAATAACTAAAAGTTCTCACAAAGTTTATAAGGAATTCAATGGTTTTAAGCATTTTGCTAATCCCAACAATAAAATTTTGATCCTTTGCAGAAAGGAAGTTGTTTGGTCTGTCTTGGTAAACCATCCTCAATATGTCCATTTGCATCTTTATATAGATGGATTTGAAGGCTTTGCCACTATAGTGTATGTCGGTTGCTCATCTGCTTCTCAAACTAAACTTTGTGAACATATTGTTACCACCAGTACTAGGACTAGAAATTTGCTTTTGGGTGGGGACTTCAACTGTATTGCATCCCCCACTGTGAAACATTGTGGGAGGCCTACTAAAATTGTTTGAATTACCAGATTAAATTATTATATTCAAGATGTTGTACTGCATGACTCGTGCTTCTAAGGGGAAAAATTTAACTAGATAAGAGGCAAACTATGTGAAAGACTTGATAGATTCCTTGCTAAAGACAATTTCTTGAACAATTTTTTTCATGCTAATATCACTCGTTTGTCAATGGCTGGTTCTGATCATAGACCTCTTATAATTTCCATTACTAACTCTACAACCTTTAATTTCTCTCCTTTCAGGTCTCAAAATGGATGGACCTCACATTCCAATTTTGTTAAGGTGGTCTCAGCTGCCTGACAGCAAGGTGCCAATAAGAATCCTAAGGTTAACCTTAGGTGTCTCCAAAAAAAACTTGGTGCTCAATTAAAGCAATGGAATTGGTATCATTTTGGTGATGTCTTTAAAAGGGTGGAGCAAGCTACAATTGAAGTGAAAAGGAGAAGGAATTTGAATTTGACCTGGTCAATGAAGGGTCTATAATTGAAGCCAATGAAGATTTAGTTAATTTTATTTGTTCTAAGGAAATCTTTTTGAAATATAAAGCTGCTTCACCCAGATTTGTTGAGGGAGATAGTAATGCAAAATTCTACCATGCTTGCATAAATTATAGGAGGAGATGCAATGCTATCCACAAAATTCAGAATTCTAATGGGGAGTGGCTATTAAATTCAAATGAGATAGCAGATGATGCTGTGAAATATTTCCACAATCTCCTCTCTCAACCAAATTCAGGTAGGACTACTTTTTTTTTCTTAAATTTTTAGCTAGGACCAGGCCTACATGAGAACTTTAAATCTAACTTACATCCCTTAGGTGTAGGAAATATGACATGCCTTTAACTCCATTAACAATAATAGNATAGGACTACTTTTTTTTCTTAAATTTTTAGCCAGGACCAGGCCTACATGACAACTTTAAATCTAACTTACATCCCTTAGGTGTAGGAAATATGACATGCCTTTAACTCCATTAACAATAATAGTGTTGTTGGTCTAGATGTGCACACCTCTGAATTCTACAATAAATAATGGTACATCATCAAAAAGGATGTTATTCTAGCAGTTCGGGCATTCTTCAAGGAACGAGATAAGCCTTCTTACTTTTGTGCAACAATAATGTTCCTTATACCTAAGGAAGNTACACCTCTGAATTCTACAACAAATCATGGTACATCATCAAAAAGGATGTTATTCTAGCAGTTTGGGCATTCTTCAAGGAACGAGATAAGCCTTCTTACTTTTGTGCAACAATAATGTTCCTTATACCTAAGGAAGAATCTAGAAATAGTCGTGGAAGTTTTAGCCCTACATTATGGGCTTACAGGACTGCTTATAAAACTCATATTGGAATGACTCCTTACAGACTGATTTTTGGAAAGACTTGTCACTTACCAGTAGAATTGGAGCATAAAGCATATTGGGCGATTAAAGAATTCAATTATAATTTGAAAGATGCTGGTAAGAAGAGATTGTTACAATTAAATNACTATTCCAATTTCGTCCCAACGAGAAACCAGATGAATGAAATTTACCAGTATTTGACGGACGAAACTGACAATTGGGAAATGCAAGAGTACGGGTATGTTAGTTTTTCTTCAACACTTTGAATCCGGTCTCTAAACACTGACATCTATTTATTTCTACAAAACTGTTACCCACAATGAAGGTTGGTAAAGTTTCTAAAGAAAGTGTCATTCTGCATTACTACAGCCAAAGGGGACTGCCGATCGATATTGGATCTATAATTGTGAAGTCAGTTTTAGTCCTGATCGTTCACGGATCAACTTATGGGCCTGGATACCCTTTCACAATTTTCTCACTTTGCAGCCAGTCTCAAGTATCCTATGAAAATTGGGAAAAGGTACTGCTACCTTGGAAACCTTTGGATCCAACTGAAAGATTCTCATCATTTGAAGATGAAAATGACATGGCCATGATAGTTGATCAATCATCTCAGAATTCACTGCCAGTTCAACCCGTAGTTCCGGATAAGTCTTTGGTGATCCTGCGCCGAATCAAGAAATTGGAAAAGGAGGTACAAAATGTGATGANAAAAAGCTAAAGTTATGGCATGATTGGAAGATTAACCAAAAGAACTTTGAATCAGGATAAGAAGTTTTGCTTTATAATACAAGGCTGAAGTTATTCCCTGGGAAATTGAAGTCTCATTGATTAGGGCCATTTACTGTGACTCAAGTTTATACTTACGAAACTGTTGAAATTGAAGATCAGAAAATGGGAAATAGATTTAAAGTAAATGGACATAGATTAAAAAATATTTTTAGGGCAACCGACCAAATTTTAAAGAGGTTTTAATGATCAGTCAACCTGAATAACACCTGAATAGGTCGGGCTGACGACGTTAAACCTAGCACTTTATGGGAGGCAACCCATATTTATCTTTACTTTATTCACAATTATAGTAGTTTTTATTTAAATTTATCGCTAGTTTATAGTAGTAGTAAGCTCTACTACTCTTATTTACCCTTAAAACATCTTAAAAATTGGATCCATAAAGAAAAATTGAAATGCATTCGGACCAGAGTGAAACTGTGAAAATTTTACATTGGTCGCCGACGGCGCTCTCGACGGCGCCTACGGCAGATTTTTCCCGATAGTCCAGACAAAATTAATACAGAGGCGCGCCGAAGGCGGTCTCGAGGTCGCCGACGGCGAGACCGGTGAGAGGCGGTTTCTTATGCTCGATGAGCGATTTTTTTACGGTTGTTGGGTGGTAATAGTCTTTTTAAACTAAAAAATTCAAACTCTAGTTCATATTTTATCCCCAAGAATGAAGTAAAACTCTGTCAATTTCATTCCTATGGCGTCTAATTCCCCTGATAATCTCAGAATGTGAGTTTTCAATCGGTGAAAGTTCATTAGTGTGGAAACGTAGCGAATCTTCAACAAGTTGCTGACAAAGAAAATATTAATCAAGGAACGAGGATTCGTGAATTGCGGATTGAATAATCCCATGAATTATATTGAAGAAATGATAGTGCGGTGAAGATGGGAAGTACTGTGGTACACTACTGCCGCCGTGGTAGTTCCTGTGGTAAAAGAATTTTATGCAAATTTACATGGAATCAACCAAGGAGTTGTTTATGTGTGAGGAAGATGGATTACTTTCACTCCTGCATGGATCAATGAGTTATATATGATAGAGAATGTTCTTGTCTATCACTATTCCAATTTCGTCCCAACGAGAAACCAGATGAATGAAATTTACCAGTATTTGACGGACGAAACTGACAATTGGGAAATGCAAGAGTACGGGTATGTTAGTTTTTCTTCAACACTTTGAATCCGGTCTCTAAACACTGACATCTATTTATTTCTACAAAACTGTTACCCACAATGAAGGTTGGTAAAGTTTCTAAAGAAAGTGTCATTCTGCATTACTACAGCCAAAGGGGACTGCCGATCGATATTGGATCTATAATTGTGAAGTCAGTTTTAGTCCTGATCGTTCACGGATCAACTTATGGGCCTGGATACCCTTTCACAATTTTCTCACTTTGCAGCCAGTCTCAAGTATCCTATGAAAATTGGGAAAAGGTACTGCTACCTTGGAAACCTTTGGATCCAACTGAAAGATTCTCATCATTTGAAGATGAAAATGACATGGCCATGATAGTTGATCAATCATCTCAGAATTCACTGCCAGTTCAACCCGTAGTTCCGGATAAGTCTTTGGTGATCCTGCGCCGAATCAAGAAATTGGAAAAGGAGGTACAAAATGTGATGAATACAATTAATAATATCTCTGATTTCTTTGATCATTTAGACTGGAGGATGAAAGAACATTTCGATCACTCTGGACATTTAGAAGATAGCTTGATACGACTGATGAGGAGGATGAAATTAATTGAGGAGGATTCAACTGAAGAATTTCCTTTCCGACCCTTCTACAACCTCTTCGTTCATGTGCAATCAATGGGTGATCTCAGAGGAGAAACGAGCACAGAATCTGACGAGTAGTAGATTTACTATGCTACCTTTATGTTTGTGTGTTTAGATTTGAACTTTATATTTGCATTGCTTTAGAATTATTCTTATAGATCCTTGTATAGTTGAGACTAAGCATAGGATGTTTTATTTTCAGCTTTTTGAGTGTTGTGGTTTGGATTGCGACGCTGAGTTAATGTATTGAGGTTGAGAAAATATCAAATTTAGGTGTGTTATGTAACGTTTATTGTACCCCTTGGAATTTATATATAAATGTGATGTTTTGTTTTTTGAAAGTTTGTATGTGTTAAGTACATCATTTAACTATTTAAAATTATGTTTATAAAGATTAAACGAATATCGTTTAGGCTTAGAATTGATCAAAATTGCAAAAAATGGAATTTGGACATAATCAATAGAGCCCGCCGACGGCGCCCTCGACGCCGCCGACGATGGGAATTTCCTGAGACTTAGGTTCAAAAACATACTAGAGCGCGCCGACGGTGCCATCGACCCCGCCGTCGGCGAGAGTGAAAATACCTCTTTAACCGTGATTTTGACCTGTCAACTGCCACTATTCATCATCCCCTTCCTCCTAAAAACACCATTTTTGAATTAGGGCTTGGTAAATCTTGGATTGGGAGATGATTTCAAGACTTTTTGACACCGGATTTGATCTTCTTTAGGTAAGAGCTTCACTCTAAGTTAAAAATATTTGATCTTCACCATGTATTTCTTCCATATTGAGGGGAGAATTATTTTCAAGAATGTTGACCTCAATTTTGGTTAAGGTTTAGTTCCTCCTCTTCAATAGCCTAGGGTCTAGCCATAGGACTTTTCCTTTTGACTATTCCTAGAAAACTAGACTTGGAACCCTCACCATTAGAAATTCTACCCTCTTCTTTACTCAACTTGGAGTTCCACATATTGCTCTCAACCTCTAAATACTTAGTAGGTGGGGTCACTGTGGGGAAACTCAAGATGAGTCACCCTTAGGATTGCTGAACCTTAGGGTTGACTCTGGGTCTTGGTCTAGAGCTAAGGTATTCAGTACACTCAACTTACACCCACATTCACTCACAACCCTGGACTCAAACTTCTAGTTTATATCCCTTGATCTTTTGGGATACTCATGTAGATGGTCCTCTAAATCTACTAGCCCTAGGGCTATGGTTTAGCTAAGACCACTATGTAGAGGACCCAAAATGGGGCTTCCTTTGGTCCATGGCTTATTGGTGATGATTGGTGCCTCAACTCTACCAAAATACCCATCTTGGCCTTTTGACCCCTAAGGCACCCCCTAATTACCAAAATACCCCTCTTTGGCCCAAAATCCCATAATTCCAAAAATTCCCATAAAATCCTAATAAATCCTAAATATTCCCAATTTCTTTTTTTTCAACTACTACATGACCCAATTTGGCCAATTTGACCATCCTTAACCAAAATCCCCAAGTTGCCCTCTAAAGATCCAAATTTCCCCAAATCCATCTTAAATGTCCATCAATTGGGTCTCAATTGACCACAATTCCAATCCTAAACTCAAACTCACTTTTTATATGAGCAAACTAAACCAAATCCAAGCTCAATGGGTCCATGATTTGAGCCCAATTTTGATTTGGGTCAAAACCCCAATTTTGACCATATGACTTAATCTCACCCAATTGAACCCATAGCCTAGTCAATTGGCCTCAATTAATGTTGCAAAATCTTTATGACATTCCTATACATCAAAATCAACCATCAATTGACCTTGGTGAAGTTTCAAATCTATTTGATTTTGGCCTTGTTGACCTCACTTTTGGTTGAGGTCTAGAAACTTCTTCAGTAGCCTAGGTCTAGCCACAGGACTTTCCTATTGACTAGTCTTAGAAAACTAGAAAAGGTACCCTCACTATTGGAAATTCAAAGCCTTTCTTTTTACTCAACTTGAAATTCCACATATTGATCTTAACCTCTAGCATTNTTCTTTTTACGCTTATTTACTGTATACACTTGTATGTTAAAAAAGAAAAAAAAAACAAAACAAAACTAAAACCAAAAACAAAATTTCAAACAAAAATACCTCACAACATTTCAAAATATAAAAAACTAAATTTAATTTGACAAAAAATCACACAAAATACAACTTCAACTAAATTAATACGTCTCTATTGGAAAATCAGGAACTCCTCGGAGGAGGTAACCTATGGTTGCTAACGAGGCTTCCCACGGTCTAAATGAAATTATGGATCGGAGGAGGTAACCTACGGTTGCTAACGAGGCTTCCCACGGTCTAAATGAAATTATGGGGAGGAGGTAACCTACATTGCTAATGAAGTTTCCCACGGTCTAAATGAAATTATGGAACTCATTAAGTTGAGTTTAGTAACGAGGTCTCACGGTCTAAATGAAATTATGAAACTCATTAAGTTGAGTTTAGTAAATTCATTTGGACCCACGGTCTAAATGAAATTATGGAATTCCAGAGGAGGTAACCTACATTGCTAATGAAGTTTCCCACGGTCTAAATGAAATTATGGAACTCATTAAGTTGAGTTTAGTAACGAGGTCTCACGGTCTAAATGAAATTATGAAACTCATTAAGTTGAGTTTAGTAAATTCATTTGGACCCACGGTCTAAATGAAATTATGGAATTCGTAAGTTGAGTTTAGTAAATTCATTTGGACTAAGTAACTCCAATAGGAAATAGTGGTACCGGGACGACGGAACCATGGGATCTTGACCGGTGTCGCTTTAATCAACTTTAATATGCCCATAATAAAAT
>JXCR01141995.1:59221-80106 GCA_002079205.1 Phalaenopsis hybrid cultivar
ATATATATATATATATATATATATATATATATATATATATATATATATATATATATTGACATCGTTTCAAATTATTTTTCAATTGACATTGTTTCAGTTATGAATTTCAATTTCATTTTGGAAAAGTAGAATTTTAATTTTGAAAAATAATGTTTTGATTTTGAAAATACGAGACCAAACCGATCTCATATATGCATTAACTTAAATAAATGAGCGTAACACCACAAATGATGTACATATCCCGGGGAATAGACATATTACTTAATAGTGAGACTCGATTAAATAAACTATAGAATTTTTAACATTTGTCTCATTTTGCGAAATCATTCAAGTTGACAAACAAATTTCCCTATTTAATATAGAAAATTAAATAGGGTTTATATTAAGCTAGATTCCAAAGTTCCCTAGAGTGACAAGCTCCTATATTTAATTACATCTTAAGTGATCAAAGTCACTTAAGAATACACTTGATTCAAATTACTGGCTTTGCCTTCAAGAATTGAAAAGTTTAAGGTTTCAAAATTGGACATTGGAAATTCAAAAGGGAGTGAATCAATTAAAAACAATTATTTTCAGGAATCCAAAGGAATGAGAGGTAGGAGATGTCGTTGACCCGAAGGAAACCACAGTGACTTCTCAAATTATCCTACTGCTTGGCTTCATTTTTGAGAAAAAAATTAATTGATGCTTCATTCTGCAAGTTTTATTATTTAGAGCTTACACTTCATGACACAGTCATACAAATAGCCTGTAAGATATGACGGTTTACGTTGTAACGAACGACAATCTCGGTTCTAAAAATGATTTAGGGCATATATTGAAAAACAGCTATGCGAATGCCTAAAGATAAATTGATGGTTTATGCCGTACTAGACAGACTACCTTGAAGTCCTATGACTTGCTATTTAATTATAAGGAAGGATTTGCTATTTTAGATCTGTTTGATCCCTGGAAGTTGTTCTTCTGTACATTCTTATCATGTCGCCCATAGATTTAGCTCCAAGCTCCTTGTCGTAGTGACAACTCCTGGTTTAAGGTTTAAGGTTTTACAACATTTGTGTCAAATTTTGTTATCATTCAAGTGTTATTGGGGAGAGGGGATAAAGTTGATTAGAGTGACACTGATTAGAATTCCACAGTTCTCTCATTCCGGTACCACTATTTTTGTTGAATTTACTTAGCTTAAAAAGGTTATTAAACTCATTTAAACTGGTAAGATCTTGTTAGCAATCGTAGGTTACCTCATCTGAGAGACCCCGTAAATTTAAAAGGTCGAATTATGTTGTTTTTTGTTTGAAAGTGTTTAAGTTTATTTTTAATTTTGAAAGAAAATATTTATCTTAATTTTGAATTTTTTTTGTTTTGACTTTTTGAAAATTATTTCGACAAATCATGCATAGTATATTAAAGTTCTATATGCAGAAGTTATGAATTTTCAAAGTAAATTGTAGAAGTAAAATGTCAATAAATAAACTGTAAATGTATACCTGCCATCTTCTCACTGCTCCCACTGAAATGTCACCCTTCATAATTATTTATATGTTGAAAATTAAAATCAAGTTCTATATGAACAAGTAGTATTGGAGCCTTAATGGTTTAAGTTCAAAAGAGACCATAATTCATAACTTGGCACGTACCTAAATGTTTTAAAGATTGATTTTCTTGAACAAAACATAACAAGTTCAATTGTCCTTCAAAACATTCAAAAGATTGTAAAGGTATCCGAGGAATACCTTAGACAACCTTTAAAGTCTTCTGAATCATTTCAAGGTCATTTGAAATTTTTTATGTTGTTGAGTAGATTACCCTGAAGTTCTATATTTTTATGTTGTGCTCAATTTTATATCTCAATTAACCTATGAGAGGAGGGATATGCATGTTTGAGCTTATAGTATTTAAATGGGATTAATCATGGTTTATCTTCCAACTAACTCTCAAGTATCTTTAGATTAAACTTAGCTCACTACAAAGCTCTTAATTCAATAAGGGTAGATATGTAACTTTGGAAAAGTCAAATTAAGAACTTTTGACTCATATCAAAAGATCAACCAATAGATTAAACATTAATTTGAGACTCTAGATTAGTGAATCATCAACTTTCCAATTCATGTCCCAAACATTTAGATCATCCAGGTTAACTTTTTCTTCCAAAGTTTAACAATTTGAATAATTAGAGTTATACCCTTCTTTTCAAAAAGTGGAGATTAATTGGTTTCCACCTCTTAACCTCATGTTTCAATCAACCTAGAATGTTGCTTAGGATTAAAATATTACCCTTGAAGCTTTTAACCCATCCTAAATTTTAATTAGGGGTGAGAAGGTGGAAATTACAATTTTTCCCCTCAGGCTCCTATCTTCATAAATCTTTCAAATTAATTTATATGGGCTTGAAAATTTGCTGACCTATCTCTCATAGGTTAATTGAGGTGCCAGAGAAGAAATCATATTTTTTTTATTTTTATTTTATTTTTTATAATTATTTTAAACTGAAAATAGAAATTTCTAAAGTTAATTCATTTAATCAATCAAAGTAAAGTTTTTAGCCTTAGGAAAAATATGAGAGGTTTACCTAGGTTAGAGGACCAGTTGGATTATATTTTTTGAATTTTTTATTTATATTTTAATTTTTATGATTATTTGTTTATTTTGGTTGTTAATTAAATAGAAAATACATTTTATTCTAGAAAATAAATTTTATATATTTCATTGATCCCTCCGACTTCAAGGAAGTTAGAGAAACTTATTTTATATTTTTTTTATATTTATTTTATTTTTTATAATTATTTTACTGAAGAATTAAGAAAAATATAATGTAGGCATGTAAAAATACATCACTTTATTTTGAAAATTAGGAAAAATATTCTAATTGGTCTAAAGTGATCAAGAGATAAGTTTTGACATTGTGGTGCATTTTCGTACTTTTGTGATTTTTTAATTATTTTTGAAAAAACGCTAAAAAATAAACTTATTATTTTAATGTCAATTTTATTTTTCTTGGGTACCCGTGGTCACAAGAAACACTCCAAACCACTTTTCAAAATTTTTTTATTATATTTTAATTATATTATCATATTAGTACAAAAATCTCATTTTCTTAGAAAATAGACTTTGCTGGTCAAATGAATTTATATTAACTTCTAATTTTTATTGATGCATCTCATAACCATTATTTACAACGTGGATCAATTTTTATGATTTTTTTTGTTATATTTTATTTACTTAATTTTTTATGGATTTTAATGACTTAAATTAGGAAATAAATTAGGAAATTGCATTTTAAAGACATTTAAACCTAGGTTTTATTTTTTCCATGATCGACTGACCATAGTGAACATACAAAATTAAACCTCATAATTTTCTATTTTTTATTTTAATTTTTGTAAATATTTTAAGTAAAATAAGGCACTTGACTTTGAAAATTAGGGTTTACCAAGCTAGAGGTGCTCTCTGACTTTGGAAAAATCAGAGAACACTCATAAACACAGGAAGAAGAAGCCCTAAAAATTTCAAGTCATGGGGATTATTATTAAATTATTTAAAGATGTTTTGGGGTTTTTAATTAATTTATAAATAAAAATAAGTCAAATAATTTTTATTTTTTGTCCACATGATTCTCCTCGATTCACTAAGCAACAATATATTTTTATTTTAATTATAGGATTTTTCTACACCAAGTTGTGATTTTTCAAATTATTTCGAATTATTTTAGTCATTTAATTCCTAATTTCCTACTTATTTGACTCAACACCACACAATCCTGCGATGGCTCCAAAGCTTCACGCATTGTGCTCCCATTCAACACCGCCTTCCACGTCAATGCTGACTCGACCCGTACTTTATGTTATGTCTCCTCATCTGACTCCTCCTTCGCCGTCCGATGGATACACACGCAAAAGAATGACATCCATTCATTGTCCCCATCTAACCTCCAAGACCCTTCTGCACTAAAATGCTTCAATCTCGCTCGATACTCAACCAAATCACTTGCGGTTTGTGCTTGCACACACATCTTACCAAGTTGAACATATCTATATGGTTGATCATGCATGGTATTAAAGTTTTCTTCACAAAAGCCCAATCCAAGCTCGGATTTGGGGGGAATGATCCATACATTAGTCCATTAGCCTCAATTGGATTGGTTTTGAATGTTTTTTGTGACCTCACAAAGTTCCTCTAAGTTTCAATTTGAGCTGGCGTTGGGTCTTTGTGTGAATTTGACCAAGGTGTGATTTGGGTTTGGTATATCAGTGGATTAGAGTGCTCAAAATGAAGAGGCTTTGATGGAGAACTTCCTCATTTAGTCTGGGAAAGCTCTCAAGATAATTAATTTTAAGTTTGGTGGACCTTTGTGGATTGAAAGAAAATGCCCTAGGTTTCAAGCTTGAAATTGAGGTTAGGCAGTGGGAGAAATGGTTAAAATTTGGTTGGGATAAACTTAGGAAGGTCTAGGGAGGCTCTAGAAGCAATTTTGCAAAGCTTCACCAGGTAACTGAGAAACTCCTCCAATGGCCGAAAGTGGGGGCCAAGGGGTGCGCTCTGGCCTCTGATTGGTTGGTCTCTGGAAGCTGAGGAGAACGGCAAAGCGACACAAGCATCCAATGAGGAAGTACTACAAGTTATGGGATTAATTTTAGGTTCAAAGGTGGGGTTTCCTTCTCAATTTTGAGCTCTCTGGTGACTAGGGTGGCTAGCCAGGGTTGAGGTGGTGGCTTGCTAGGTCAGGGAGGCTAGAGGAGCTTAATGGTGATGTGCATGGGGCTTGAGGAGGCAGTTGGCAAGGACCCCATTGGTCTAGGCACTTTTGGGAAGAAATCCCCAAATTTTAAGGAACCTTGGTCCATGGCTCCATTCGGGTGGTCTCAATAGATCAAGATTGGCTCTTAGGCTCCAAATGACGATTGTGGTGACCAAGGTTGAGCTAGACCATGCGATTCAAGGTGAGTTTAGGGTTTGGGTTCAAAACTTGGGATTCGGCTTGGACTTGGGTTTGGGTTTGCTTAGAGTTTGGATTTGAGTTAATTGGAAGGGAAATTTGGTTAAGAAGATTGTTATGAGTGATTGAGCAGTCAATTGGGTGGAAATTGAGGGGTCATGGAGTTTAATTTAGAGAAAATTAGATTTTTGGGCAAATGTGGGGGTTTTGGTTTGGGTTGAATTTAGGCTAGGTTTGAGTTTGGGTCTAGGCCAATTGAGGTTTCAAATTAGTCTAGGGGAGTGTTGTTAATAGTTTAGGATTCAAAACTGGGGAAATTGGATTGGTTGACAAAATTTAGGGGTATGGTAAAATTGGGGATTTTGGCCCAAAATTGAAATTAGGGTTTAGAGGTTGGTTTAATTGGGCTCCAAGTTGGTGTAAATTGGGATTGAACAAGTTAATGTTCAATTTGGGTTTAAAATTTGGTGAGTTTGAAGTGGATTTGGTGGAAATTGAGATGAATTTAGAGGGATTTTAGGCCTTTAGCGGCAAAATTGGGATTTTGGTCAAAATTGGTCAATTTATTTAAATTGGGCCAATTGGGTAGTTAGGATTGGTTTAGAGGAGGTTTGGAATGATTTGGGCGAATTTGGAAATTTTTTTGATATGAGAGGTATTTTGGTAGTTTTGACAAAGTTGGGGGTATTTTAGGAATTTTGGGAAAATTGTGGTGTTTTGGTCGATTTGGATGGTTTGAATTGGTTTGATATTATTTTTGGAGAGAATTTGAGGATTCAGACCACTTTTGGAAGTTTAGGGTTCAAGGGGCATTTTATTTATTTTGGAGAAGTTTGGGGCTAAAAGGACAAAATTGGGTGTTTATGTGGGTTTGAAGGTCATTGGATATGATTTGATTCATTTCGTTCCTCAAATCATATCTTCATCCTGACACATGGACTCATATCCAACTAAAGTGGTAGAAGAAGTGCAAGTCACATTAGGAAGGAAAGCACAGAGACTCACATCCAACCTAAGAGGTGACGAGGGGCGTTGATATGAGAATATGATGCCTTAATCCATTTAAAAGGATCTCAAACCAATCTTAAAGAGATGAGAATGGGATACCTTACTCCATTTAAGGCGGTCTCACACCTATGTTGAAGTGCATAGATGAGAATCAAATGACTTACTCCATTTATGGTGGCATCATACTGATCTCGAAGAGATGAGAATAGGATTCCATACTCCATTTAAGGTGGTCTCACACCTATATCGGAAAGGTGGGAATCAGAATTTGGGTACTGATCCAAGAGAAAATATGAATTAGATGCCTTACTCCATTTAAGATGGCCTCACATTGATCACTAAGAGATGATAATAGGATGCCTTAGTCCATTTAAGGTGGTCTCATACCTTTCTTGGAAAGGTGGGAATCAGAATTTGGGTACTCATCCCAGAGAAGATGAGAATCAAATGCCTTACTCCATTTAAGGTGGAACCACACTGATCTTGAAGAGATGAGAATATGATGTCTTGTACCATTTAAGTTGATATCATACCTTTTTCAAGATTAGAGAATTAGAATTTAGTACTGATCCCAGGACTGGGAATTGAAATTTCGATACCTACCCCAGAAAATGAGAATTGGATGCCTTACTCCATTTAAGGTGGCCTCACACCAATATCAAAGATATGAGAATCAAATGCCTTACACCATTTAAGGTGGCCTCACACCTATCTTAGAAAGATGGGAATTAGAATTTGGGTGCTGATCCTAGAGAAAATGAGAATCAGAAGTCTTACTCCACTAACATGGCCTCACACTGATCTCAAAGTGGTGAGAATAGGATGCCTTACTCCATTTAAGGTGGCCTCACACCTATCTCAGGAAGGTGAGAATCAGAATTTGGGAATTGATCCCAGAGAAAATGAGAATCAAAAGCTTTTCTCCATTTAAGGTGACCTCACACCGATCTTAAAGAGATGAGAATAGGATGCCTTACTCCATTTAATGTGGTTGATACACCAAAATCATGTACTATTTTATGTGTACATTTTATGCTTATTTTTTGTGATGTTACACTGTAAAGAAGGACATTATCATGTTTTTGTTGCAGGTATATCAATTTTAGGCAGTTGGAGCAAAAAGTAGTAAAAAGGAGAAAATTTGGAGCCAAATGAAGAATTTTGTGATCCTGGCATCATTTTACAGAGAAGCGGCGCAAGAGGCGCCTGAAGCACCAGAATTCAAAAACAGCATGGACATCATATTCTATAAATGCAATAAACAACCAATCTAATAATCCTTATTCCAATTATTATAATCCTGATTAGAAAAATCACCTAAATTTCAGTTAGAGTAACAATAACCTAATTTATAAATTTGTAATAGGGGAACAATGTTGAGAACTAATTGGGAAATTCCAACAATCAAGGGAATTCTAACTATAAACCTTATTACCTTCCAAGATTCAATAGCAATCTAGAAGTTAATTACAAAGTGAAGGAGCTGCAATTAGANCAATCATTTAAGGTGGCCTCACACCTATCTTAGAAAGATGGGAATTAGAATTTGGGTGCTGATCCTAGAGAAAATGAGAATCAGAAGTCTTACTCCACTAACATGGCCTCACACTGATCTCAAAGTGGTGAGAATAGGATGCCTTACTCCATTTAAGGTGGCCTCACACCTATCTCAGGAAGGTGAGAATCAGAATTTGGGAATTGATCCTAGAGAAAATGAGAATCAAAAGCTTTTCTCCATTTAAGGTGACCTCACACCGATCTCGAAGAGATGAGAATAGGATGCCTTACTCCATTTAATGTGGTTGATACACCAAAATCATGTACTATTTTATGTGTACATTTTATGCTTATTTTTTGTGATGTTACACTGTAAAGAAGGACATTATCATGTTTTTGTTGCAGGTATATCAATTTTAGGCAGTTGGAGCAAAAAGTAGTAAAAAGGAGAAAATTTGGAGCCAAATGAAGAATTTTGTGATCCTGGCGTCATTTTACAGAGAAGCGGCGCAAGAGGCGCCTGAAGCACCAGAATTCAAAAACAGCATAGACATCATATTCTATAAATGCAATAAACAACCAATCTAATAATCCTTATTCCAATTATTATAATCCTGATTAGAAAAATCACCTAAATTTCAGTTAGAGTAACAATAACTCTAATTTATAAATTTGTAATAGGGGAACAATGTTGAGAACTAATTGGGAAATTCCAACAATCCAGGGAATTCTAATTCTAAACCTTATTACCTTCCAAGATTCAATAGCAATCTAGAAGTTAATTACAAAGTGAAGGAGCTGCAATTAGAAATATGGAAATTCAATTACAAAGTCAATCTAGAAGAGCTAATATTACAAATGTGAAGTCAATTACGAAGTCAAGGAGCTGCAATTAGAAATATGGAAAGTCAATTGAGATGTATTACTATTTCACTTAGCAATAGACCTCCAGGAACGTTGCCTAGTAATGTTGAAGTAAATCCTAAAGATTAGAACAAAGAATAAATTAAAGCTATTTAATTAAGAAGTGGAAAATAATTGGAAACAAAAGTTCAAAAAGATGTTGCAGTTGAAGTTGAAAAAGAAGGGGAGGAAAATGAAAAATCTAATGAAGATTTTCATTTTGAGTTAGAATGTTCTATTAAACCAATGAAAATTATTGTAGAAAGGCCACCACCTCCATTTCCTCAAAAATTGAAGCAGAAAAACAAAGATAGTCAATTTACAAAATTTTTGGAAATATTGAGGAAAGTGATAATAGACATTCCATTTGTTGAAGCCTTGGAACAAATGTCAAGCTATGTGAAGTTTATGAAGGATATACTTAATAAAAAGAGGAAGTTTACAGATAATGATACTGTTGCACTTAGTGAGGAGTGTAGCACTATAATTCAGGAAAAACTTCTTGAAAACTTAAAGTTCCTGACAGTTTTACTATTCCTTGTGCTATTAGCGAAAGATTTTTTGGAAAAGCTTTATGTGATTTGGGAGCCAGTATTAATCTGATGCCTCTATCAATTTTCAGACGATTGGTGTTAGGAGAAATTTCACCTACTACTGTAACTCTTCAGTTAGTTGATCGTCTGATTATCTATCATAAAGGAGTTATAAAAGATGTTTTGGTAAATGTTGATAAATTTATCTTTCCTATGGATTTNTTTTACAGATAATGATACTGTTGCACTTAGTGAGGAGTGTAGCATTATAATTCAGGAAAAACTTCTTGAAAACTTAAAGTTCCTGACAGTTTTACTATTCCTTGTGCTATTAGAGAAAGATTTTTTGGAAAAGCTTTATGTGATTTGGGAGCGAGTATTAATCTGATGCCTCTATCAATTTCCAGACGGTTGGTGTTAGGAGAAATTTCACCTACTACTGTAACTCTTCAGTTAGTTGATCGTCCGATTATCTATCATAAAGGAGTTATAAAAGATGTTTTGGTAAATGTTGATAAATTTATCTTTCCTATGGATTTTATTGTACTAGAATGGAGGAAGAAAAAGAAATTTTTATTATTTTTAGGAAGACCATTTCTTGCCACTGAAAGAGTTTTGATAGATGTGTGGAAAGGATAATTGATGATGTGAGTTAGCGATCAAGAAGTCNTTTTTTATCATTTTAGGAAGACCATTGCTTGCCACTGAAAGAGTTTTGATAGATGTGTGGAAAGGATAATTGATGATGTGAGTTAGCGATCAAGAAGTCNCAGGCAATATATCAAAAATTTTTAAAAGATTACAAAGCTGTTATGCCAACTTTTGGAAAAATATATAAATTTTAATTTCAATCAAGAGTACCTTAATGCCTTTGGAACATTGAAGAAAAAATTGGTCATTGCTCCTATAATTGTTTCACTTGATTGGGAGAAACCGTTTGAATTAACGTGTGATGCAAGTTATTTTGCGATTGGAGCTGCCTTAGGGCAGAGATATGAATTTTTTTTTAAAGTTATATACTACGCTAGTAAAACTCTCAACGATGCTCAAATCAATTATATCACTACTGAAANTGTGTGATGCAAGTTATTTTGCGATTGGAGCTGCCTTAGGGCAGAGATATGAACTTTTTTTTAAAGTTATATACTACGCTAGTAAAACTCTCAACGATGCTCAAATCAATTATATCACTACTGAAANCTGGAAGATCATCATGAACCAAAACCTGAACCTCAATGGAGATTAAACCCGATGATGAAAGAAGTTGTTAAGAAAGATATTTGGAAATGGTTAGATGTGGGAATAATACATCCTATTTCAGACAGTACTTACGTAAGTCCAATTCACCATGTTCCAAAGAAAAGAGATGTGACTATAGTGACTAATGAGAATAATGAATTAATACGAATAAGATAACTCACAGGATGACAAATCTGCTTAGATTATAGAAAATTAAATTTGGCCACCAGGAAACTTCACTTTCCTTTATCCTTTTTGGACCAGATGTTGGATAGACTAACTGGGCACCGATATTTTTGCTTTTTAGATAGATATACCGACTATCATCAAATACCAATTGCTCTAGAGGATCAATAGAAGACAACTTTTACTAGTTCTTATAATACTTTTGCTTTTCAAAGAATGCCCTTTGGTTTATGTAATGCGCCTGCGACATTTCAATGATGTATGATATCAATTTTCAGTGATTTAATTGAAAAGGGATAAAAGTCTTTATGGATGATTTTCTGTGTTTGGAACTTCATTTGAAATATGTCTAAATCATTTAGAGAAAGTTCTAGAACATTATAAAAAGACAAATCTAGTATTAAACTAAGAAAAATGTAAATTCATGGTTGTAGGACGAATTGTGCTTGGGCTTAAAATTTCATAAAATGACATGGAAGTAGATACGACAAAAATTTAAGTAATGTCTAACCTAGCTCCACCTACTACTGTAAGAGGAGTTAGGAGCTTTTTAGGACATGCTGATTTTTACAGGCAATATATCAAAAATTTTTAAAAGATTACAAAGCTGTTATGCCAACTTTTGGAAAAATATATAAATTTTAATTTCAATCAAGAGTACCTTAATGCCTTTGGAACATTGAAGAAAAAATTGGTCATTGCTCCTATAATTGTTTCACTTGATTGGGAGAAACCGTTTGAATTAACGTGTGATGCAAGTTATTTTGCGATTGGAGCTGCCTTAGGGCAGAGATATGAACTTTTTTTTAAAGTTATATACTACGCTAGTAAAACTCTCAACGATGCTCAAATCAATTATATCACTACTGAAAGAGAGTTATTAGCTGTTGTTTATGCTTTTGATAAATTTAGGTCATATCTAATTGGAGGCAAATCTGTTGTGCATACTGACTAATTAACTATAATGTATCTGATGCAAAAGAAGGATGTTAAACCAAAATTAATTTGATGGGTACTTTTGATGCAAGAATTTGATTTTGTGGTAGTTGATAGGAAAGGAACTGATAATCAAATTGCTGATCATTTATCTAGGCTGGAACAAGAAGAGAAATTTGATCTTGCAAATAACATTAATGAAACTTTTTTTTTGATGAACAACTTTATGATGTTAAAGGATGGGAAATACCGTGGTATGCTGATATTGTAAACTACATTGTTAGTGGTATTTTAACATATGGGATGATAAAACAACAAGAAAAGAAGTTTATTCACTATTCAAAATTTTAAATTTGGGATGACCCATATTTGTTCAAACAATGCAAAGATTTAGTTATGAGGAGATGTGTGACTAATGAAGAAATTGAAGAAATTATCCAAAAATGTCATGATTCCAAATTTGGTGGTCATTTTAGGATTGATAGAACTACTCACAAAATTTTATGATCTAGATTTTATTAGCCTACTCTATTTAGAGAAGTTAATTTATATATTAAAACATGCGATTGATTTCAATGAGTAGGTAATATTTCAAAAATAAATGAAATGCTTCTAAATTTTACTTTGGAAGTTAAAATTTTTGATGTTTGGGGATTAGATTTTATGGGATCATTTGTACCTTCATTTGGAAATGTATAAATATTAATGGCAGTGGACTATGTATCAAAGTAGATTGAAGCAATTGTTTTACCTCGATGTGATGCTTGGAATGTTTCAAAATTTTTAATCAAATATATTTTTACAAAATATGGAATGTCGAGAATAATTATTGCTAGTGGAGGATCTCACTTTTGGAACAAAAGACTTGAAAATTGGGAAAAAATNTAGTGGACTATGTATCAAAGTGGATTGAAGCAATTGCTTTTCCTCGATGTGATGCTTGGAATGTTTCAAAATTTTTAATCAAATATATTTTCACAAAATATGAAATGTCGAGAATAATTATTGCTAGTGGAGGATCTCACTTTTGGAACAAAAGACTTGAAAATTGGGAAAAAATATAATATTATACATAGAATTGCCACTACTTATCATCCTCAAACTAGTGGTCTAGTAAAAGTATCGAATCGTGAAATTAAGAGAATTTTGGAAAAAAAAACTGTAAATTCTAATAAAATGGATTGGTCTGCTAGATTAGATCTTGCATTATGAGCTTATAAGATAGCTTATAATACACCTATAGAAATGTCCCCATATAGATTAATTTTTGAGAAGGCTTGTCAGTTACCGGTAGAATTGGAACATAAAGTTTATTCGGAGATTAAGGTGTTTAATTTTAATTTGAAGTATGTTGGTTATGANAAAATTAAGAGAATTTTGGAAAAAAAAACTGTAAATCCTAATAAAATGGATTGGTCTGTTAGATTAGATCCTGCATTATGAGCTTATAAGATAGCTTATAATACAACTATAGAAATGTCCCCATATAGATTAATTTTTGAGAAGGCTTGTCAGTTACTGGTAGAATTGGAACATAAAGTTTATTCGGAGATTAAGGTGTTTAATTTTAATTTGAAGTATGTTGGTTATGAATGAATCTTATGATAATGATAGAATATATAAAAACAAAATGAAAGAATGGTATAATCAGAAGATACTAAAAAAGAATTTGAGCATGGACATGAAGTTTTATTAAATAATACAAGACTGAAATTATTTTCTGGAAAACTGATGTCTAGGTGGATAGAGCCATTCACAATTGTAAAAGTTTATCCCTATAGAGTTGTTAATATTGAAGATCCTAAGACTAGAAAGATATTTAAAGTGAATGGGTACAGACTGAAATCATATTATGATAGTCAAAGACCAGTTTTTAAAGAGACTGTAATGTTGGGTCTCCCAGAGTAAAGAGTGAGAATGTCAGGCTGACGACATTAAACTAAGCGCTTTGTGGGAGGCAACCCCATATTTTTGTTTGTTTCTATTGTTTATATATATATATATATATATATATATATCAAATGGCGGAGGCGACTAGGGTTTGAGGTTCAGACTTCCCTAGCAATTTTGTGCTCTTCTTCGTGCTCTACGGTTGGTGAGATCTTTCCACAGCTTGTTTTCCTTTCTTCGTTCTCACACTATTTTCACAATGCCACCCTCTCATTCCTTCGTTGATGCAGTTTTAGAGGGCGGTGGGGCGATGTCTGGCTCTACCATTTCTTTTATGTTTTCTCAAGGCTTTCATGATTCCCTTAATGTTGGNGACAAATGGCGGAGGTGACTAGGGTTTGAGGTTCAGACTTCCCTAGCAATTTTGTGCTCTTCTTCGTACTCTATGGTTGGTGAGATCTTTCCACAGCTTGTTTTCCTTTCTTCATTCTCACACTATTTTCACAATGCCACCCTCTCATTCCTTCGTTGATGCAGTTTTAGAGGCCGGTGGGGCGATGTCTGGCTCTACCATTTCTTTTATGTTTTCTCAAGGCTTTCATGATTCCCTTAATGTTGGGGGAGATTACTCTTTTGTCAAGAAACTTGGGAAAAAGAATGGCAAGTTAGCTATGTTTATTTCTGATGTTGAATCCAATATTTGGGCTTCCTCTTGCCGCTTGGCTTTGGTTAGAAAGTTTTCTTTTGGTCATTCTAAATTGGAACTTATCCGGAAAGAAATTGATTTTCTTCATTTAAAGGGTTGGTGGAAAATTGGTGCTTTAGATGGTAAACATATTTTAATACAACTTGCGAATGATGAAGACTATACTATGTTATTTGCAAAGAGATTTCTGAGAATCGAGAATAAAGTAATGAAATTCAGGAAATGGTCTGTAGATTTTGATTCGAAACTTGAATTACCTATTTTACCTTTTTGGATTCATTTTCTTGGACTAAAGCTGCACTTATTTAATCATGAAGTTTAGTTTTCCCTTGTTGCCGCTTACGGGAAATCATTAAAAATGGATAGTGGTACACACTACCTTACTCGGCCATCTCAGGCTCGGGTTCTTATGGAAAGGGATATAACTCAGCCCTTTTGTGATGAGATTTGGATTGGATCTCAACACCAGGGCTATTGTCAACCGGTTGAAATTTAAAAGCACTCTCCATACTTCACCCATTTCTCCATCTTTCGTCACCATGCTACTATTTGCTTTCATCTCAACCCACATCTCAAAGCAAATAACATTTTGAACCCTCCTACTGGGAGTGATAATATTTTGCCACCTAACCCTTCTATCATAAATGATCCTTCAAAAGAACAAGTGCAAATTAAAGACACAACCATTGACCCTACTATTGTTATCCCTTTAAATGATTTGGAACAGGTGCATCCCACACTTATGGGTAGTGATGAGGTTATTAATGAGACTATTAATGTAGCTATTGATGAGGCTACTAATGTGCAATCCCTAGGTGCTAGAAAAGATGTCTACGTTTAATCAATTGTTCATACTTACTCTGAAAAAGTTCCTTCTCAATTAGTATCTTATGGTAATATTTTAGCTACTTCTTCTAATGCTAATCTTGCTAAGGAAAACTTTGTTAACAGTATAGAGAAACATCATGAACATGGTCCTCTTTCGGTATCCAATGATGCTTTAAATGATCCTCTACAACTTGCTCATTCCAACTTAGAGGGTGAGTGGTAAGTGCAAAAACATGCTAAAAGAATGGCCAAAAGGAACAATGAAATATCAAGCTTGAATTTTGGGAACATTATTCATGAAAAAACCTATTATTTGGAAAAAGAACAATTAGGTAACTCTTCTAGATCTTCTAGAAGGGCTGGCTTAAGACATAATGTTTAACATTATGGTTTGCAATATTAGGGGAGTGACGGAACCTTCCTCCCTTAATAGGCTTAAATATCTGTGTAGGGTCAACAAACTTTCTATTTTTGCCATCTTGGAGCCACTTGTCCATGTTAATAAGAGCAAGATTTTACATAGCTTTAAAGGTTTTAAATCATTTTGTAACAAGAACAACAAAAATTTGGTTTTTTGGAAGCGTCATATTACTCTTTGTATCATTTATGATGAGGAACAATTTGTTCTCACCCACTTCCATATGGAGAGATTTCTTGGTTGGGGGTGCCTTTGTTTATGCTAGTTCTTTTCTTCCTGACAAATTTCTTCTTTGCCAGAAACTTAAGATTTTGGGTAGTTCCATCACTGAAAATCTATTTGTTGGCAGTGACTTTAATATGATCATGAAGGCTTCTGAGAAAAAAGGTGGTGGAAAATGTGATATCTCTCTTCTTAATCGGTTTTCTAACTCCATGGCTGGAGCTAGTTTATTTGATATGGCGTATTCTAGCTCTCCTTACACATGGAGGCGAGGTTTTCTCCAACAAAGGCTTGATCAATTCCTTGTGAACTCTACTTTTCTTACATATTTTTCTATCTTCAATGTTCAACATCTGAGCTATGCTTCCTCCGATCATAACCCAATTCTCCTTACCCTTGCTTTTATTGATAAACCTACTATTTTCAAATTTAAGTTTCTCAATATTTGGACTACTCATGATACTTTCCTCAGTACTGTGCAACATGTTTGGAACTATGATGGAGCTGGCCCATCCTGGTATATTCTATGGCAATTACATAAAAAACTGGCTGCTCATCTTCAGAAATAGAACTGCCAAATTTTTGGTAACATTCACACTAAAATTTTGGAAGCTCAAAATACTATTAACCTTTTGGAATCTCAGGTCATATGTACCCCAAATATGGTAAACACTACTGCTCTGGCTTACTTGACTCTTCTTGAAGCCATTAATATGGAGGAGGCTCTTCTTCAACAAAAAGCTAACGACCTCCATTTCAAGGCTGGTGATCGAAACACTAATTACTTCCATGCCTCCTTAAAACATAGAAGGAACATTAATTGCATTTTGAAAATTAAAAACGCAGAGGGTCAAATTTTGACTAATTCGGATGAGATCAGGGATAATGCTGTTCTTTACTTTTCTGAGCTTTATCAACATAGATCTATCATTAACCCTATTGATGCTAATGTGTTTCTTGATGAGTTTGACTATATTAATAGTCTTTTTTTAGCCCAGGTTCTGGATGAGGGAGAAATTCTTTTTTCTTTCAAGTCCATAAGCTCCAACAAGTAACCTGGACTTGATGGCTTCTCCTCTGCCTTGTATGTCAAGTGCTGGGATATCATTAAAAATGAGGTGGTTATGGCTCTTCAAAGTTTCTTTTTGGGAGAGGATCATGGTAATTATTTCAGCTCTACCTGTATTGTTCTTATTCCTAAAGGACATGATAAAATCACTTAGGATAACTTTCACCCTATTGCTCTTACTACTATTATCTCCAAAGTGCTGAGTAAGATCATTATTACAAGACTACAACCCCATCTTGCTCATTTTATATCCCCTCAGCAATCAGCATTTATAAAAGGTAAAGATATTACTGATAATATATTGCTTGCTCAAGAATTGATTGAAGATCTTGATAAGCATTGTAGAGGAGGTAACATGGTTTTTAAACTTGATATTAAGAAAGCTTTTGATACCGTCAGTTGGGATTTCATTCTTAACATTCTTCATGTAAAAGTTTCAAACAGGATATTTGTTCCCTTATCAAAAGATGGTTAACTAACAATCACTACAACATTCTCGTTAATGACAAAGCTCATGGTTACTTCTTGGCTTCTAGAGGAATTAAACAGGGATATCCTCTCTCCCCTACTATTGTTATTATTGTTTTTGACTATCTCTCGAGGCTTATAAATAGGCTGCAATTTTGCCTATGCGGATGATGCAATTTTATTTTCTAATGCCAGTAAACCTACTATTAAAGCAATGATGACACTGCTTAAAGAGTTTCAAGATGCCTTTGACCTTCTTTGTAACTTGGCTAAATGCACTATTTATTTTGGCAACAAGGTGAATAGCAACATTGAAAATTGGGCCTCTGATTACACCGGGTGTCAGATTTCAAAGCTCCCTTTAAAATACCTTGGGATTAATCTACTCAGGGGAAGGAAAAAACAAGTTGAGATGGATGATGTTGTGGATAATATTAAATTAAAAATCAATGATTGGAGAAATACTTTCTTGTCTAATAGTGGAAGGCTTTCTCTTCTTAAAAGTGTTTTATGTAGCATTCCCTGATACTCTATGCAGGTGCTAAAAATTAAGAAGTCTACCTAATCTACTGTTGAAGTTCTATTTAATAAATTCCTTTGGTGGGGGAATAGATCTTCTAAGATTTTGGCTAAATGGAAGGTTTGTAAGCCTACTACCTCTAGGGGGCTTGGGTTTAAAAACCTTAAGGAAATTATTGATATAAACATGTGTAAGCTTTAGTACAAATTTAGATCTCAAGATTCTTTATGGGCTCAATTTCTCCATCATAAATATTTCATGAATACTCATCCTTCCATTGTGTCCTGGAAAGTGGGAGACTCTAAAATTTGGAAAGCTATCACTCTTTCTTGTGAGGTGGCTTCTCATTTCCTTTTTTGGGATGTGGGAGAGGGGAAAATTTCATTCTAGAATGATCATTGGGGTTCTACTCATTTGTCGAGATTGCCTCATGCTACTAATGATGATGATCTTCTTGTTAGGGATTTTTGGATTGATGGCAACTGGAACATACTCAAACTATGGTCTCTAATTGGTGAAAAAGCTTCCTTAGTTGTAATTATTCCACTTAAAACTGAATTTAGAGATGTTCCTATGTGGAAATCCCATGCCACTGTTTCTACTACTAAGATGCTTTACACTAATTTATACACTTACCCTCAGTGGATTTGGAGTAAGTATATTTGGCACCATTTTATCTCTCCCTCTATCTCTTTCTTCATTTGGAGATTGTTCCATAATCTACTTCCCCTTGACGATATTTTTAAGATGAAAGGTTTGAAAATTTCATCGTTTTGCAATATTGGAAAGAAGGAAGCTGAATCTCCCACTCATTTATTTTATGAATGTGATTTTGCTAGAGAAGTATGGCATCGTTTTGGGAACTATTTTGGTATAAAATGGCCTGATATATTCCAACTTAAAAGCATTCTTCAAACTTGAAAAAATTCTGAAAAATATCATACAAAGCTCTTCTACTTTCCGATCATTGTTCTTTGGTTTATTTGGGTGGGAAGAAATAGCCATAAATATGAGGACTCTCCTCATAAGCCTTATAATTTGCTTTTACTCATTGTGGCTAACTTTCTTAAAGCCTCTAAAGCTATGGGAAGTGCCGATATTACTCCTCAACAAGGGAAAAATCGAATGTAATGGTTGATTAATTTGACTCCACCTTCTCATGGTTGGATTAAAGTTAATATTGATGGCAGCTTAAATGGTACTAACACTGGGATTGGAGGCTTGTTCAGGGATGCCAATGGGAAATGCATTGTTTTCTTTGCTTCCCCTTGCATTGCTTCTTCTCCTCTTGAAACAGAAACAAGGGCTGCTTTGGGTGCTTTACAAATTACAATTTCATATGGACTTTCTCACATTATTCTTGAAATGGATTCTTTAGTTTTATTTCAAATCTTAATGGGCTTTCTTAAGCCTGATTGTAATATTACTATCTTACTCAACCACATTAAAGATATGGTAATTAAATTTCATTTTCAAATTCAATATGCATTCATTAACCGTGAGAGGAATAGGCCTGCAGATTGGTTAACTAAGAAGGGGCATCTTGGTATCATTATAGGAGAAAATCCTACTCCCCCTCTTCATAATCTCATTCTTGGTGATGTTTTGGATGCATCTTATATACGAGTTTAACTTTTATCTCAACACCCTTTGGCTGGAGGGTACGGGATGTTGGTGCAATGCTATTCTTAAATGTTTTTTTTCTTTCACTTTCATTTTTATTTGGAGTAGTCCTTTTATTACAAAGATAGGCAGAAGATTCTCTTTCTTTATTACTCTGAACTTCTGGAGGCCAATGACTCCATTTCGTTGGTGACATGATGTGGTTTTTGAGAATCTAGGGTTCTTTATGCTAAGCATTATAATTGTGTTTGGAGGCTCATGGCTCCGTTTGTTGGTTTTGGATAATCAATCTATTAGGTTTCAAATGTTTCTTTCTTTATCTTGCGGTTCCTACTTAGGAAGACTCTACTACTTCATTTTGTTCATTTCTATGGTGGCATGGATTAAGTTTTCTTTTAAATGCCAGTGGATTCAATTGACTCCAATTTTTTGGAGACACGTTTTAGGCTCTCATTTGGAAACTGACGACTTTACTATTTTAAGCTATACCTTTATTGTTGGAGGCCCATGACTCCAGCTTCTGGTGTGGGACTGGCAGTGGATTATGTTTCATTTGCTGATTTTATCTCACTGCATGGACTACTTACAGACTGAGGTGACTTGGCTAAAATTTATGTGTTTCGAGCTTATGTTTGGAGCAATTTGGTGTTTTACACGGATGGTGTTTTGAGCTGCGTTCTTTGAGCTTCACTTATCTATAAATTTTGGATACATTTTTTATAAGTCCAATGAGGAAATTGCTGGTTGCCTGTTGAATAGATTACTTCTCTACTCTATGAGTTTAGTCTTAACTCATATGATATCCACTTTTATCTCAAGCAGGAACCTTGGGGTTCTTATTGCCCTCTATGCGCTGTTGCCTTATCTTCTCACAGTCTTTTTTGCAAAGCTAAGTGTAGTTTCTTAATTGCTCTTAGCTGAACGTTTTTTTGGGAAGCATTGATGCTTTAACACCCTGTAACTTACTTTGGTGGCCCATGGCACCTAATACTAAACACAGATTTGGTAATTCCTTGATACAGTTTATTTCAAGTTTAATCTGCCACCATTTTGTTTCTGACTTTTATCACAAGTCCTGCTTTCTGGCATTTTGCAGAGATAATATTGCTAATTGGAAGGCTCATGCTGCTCCTTTTGACGTCTTTTTGGCTTTGCAACTCTCAAGCTTGATTTTGCACTATTTTGTACATGTTACGGCGGGGTATAGGGATTCTGTTTGGTATACTTTTTGTTTTAGATACATGTAATTTTGGAGTTTTTTTCTTGTTTCTCTAACTCTTTGTTGCGTGGAGTTGTAATGCGGGAAAAGGAATCCTAGGATGATATGTTTTTCATTTTCATTTAGTGGGGATCCTTTTNTTATTTTGTACATGTTACGGCGGGGTATAGGGATTCTGTTTGGTATACTTTTTGTTTTGGATACATGTAATTTTGGAGTTTTTTTCTTGTTTCTCTAACTCTTTGTTGTGTGGAGTTGTAATGCGGGAAAAGGAATCCTAGGATGATATGTTTTTCATTTTCATTTAGTGGGGATCCTTTTTCCCTCCTTTTTGGTAACCTCCTTTTTTATTAACGCGTAAGGAGCCATGAGATGCTCTTATATATATATAATCTTGGAGAGGGGAGTCTTAATTTTTGTCTTGATAACTGGATGGGGGATGGGAAGCTTGCTGACAAGATTAATGTTCCCTATCCAACTTCTACCAAAGTTTCAGATTGCTGGAATGATAATCAGTGGAACCTTACTGCTTTAAACAACATTCTGGATAACTTTACCATTCACAGGATTAACAACATTCCTGTTGATACTTCTAAGAAAAATAAACTTATTTCCAAGCAAGGGGTCTCCCAATCTACTACTGCTTATATTTATTCCCAACTTCATCAAGGAGAGAGCTTTCTCTGG